>JAHKBH010001514.1:0-50000 GCA_019049505.1 Pachyrhynchus sulphureomaculatus
TTTCGGGAATGAGGAAAAAAAAATATTAAATACAATAGTTTTAGGGAATGTTAAGGTGTACAGTTTAAAATTATTTTTGAATATACAGGGTACTTTAAAAAAGTGTGGCCGATATGATATGTTTTTTTTTTTAATGGAACATCCTATTTTCTAATTTATTTTTAAATTCTGCGTAAATTATTAATTTTTCTGATAGATTTTACAAAGCCCTCCAACTTTTATTAAGTATGTCATATATCTATTTCTAATAGTGTTCGATTTATTTTTAATTTTTCAATTTAATATACTTACGCTATTGTGAAAACATAAACAAATAGCTAATAATGATTTTAATATAGTTTAACTTATCTAATGATTAATTATTATGACGTAATAAATGTTCAAAAATATGCCCGTCTACTTGAATACACATGTTTAGTCGTTTTACTATATTTTCCTTCACTTTTCTTAGCATAAAGGGTGTTATTGTCCTGTACGCATCCCGTATCCTATTTTCCATATCTACTGGTGTTGTAGGGGGATTCACATAAACACGATCTTTAATGTAGCCCCACAAAAAGAAGTCTAAAAGTATTAAGTGACATGATTGAGGGGGCCACTGAATGAATCCATCCCTATCGATTCATTTTTATGGGTAACGATCGTTTAAAAATTCCCGAACTTTCCGGTGGTAATGAGTAGGAGTTCCATCTTGTTGAATCCACATT
Organism: Pachyrhynchus sulphureomaculatus; assembly: GCA_019049505.1. Classification (NCBI taxonomy): domain Eukaryota; kingdom Metazoa; phylum Arthropoda; class Insecta; order Coleoptera; family Curculionidae; genus Pachyrhynchus; species Pachyrhynchus sulphureomaculatus. The sequence continues at coordinate 708 of JAHKBH010001514.1, forward strand.
TGTCCCCTTTCACAGTTATCAACTTCTTCAAGAAGCTGGGGTAATTCGTTTTGCAAAAAATTTAGATATCTAGGCCCGTTAAGCGGTTCACAGAAAAAATATGGACCAATAATTCGAAAATTTAATATTCCACACCATATGATATTTGTATTTTCTCGTGGTGCGATTAGCCGTAGATTGGGATGTGTCAGGTAAGTCAGCTGGTTGACGGCTGCTGACCTGGGGATTATCTTCAACATGAAGTAAAATCTCCATTTCTTTTTCCTCATTGCTAGTATTCTGGTTTACTACTTTCCGTTCCGTATACTCAACGCTACCACTACCATCAAACCGTTCCATTAAGCACTGAAAAGATTTGCTAGATCATATACGTCTATTAGGGTACTTCGCTCCGTAAAGCCTTACTGCCAAAAAAACAATTTTTTCCCGCCTCGCCCAGTATATAAACCATATCAATTAATTCATTTTTAGGAAAATCAATAACTATTACCTTTATACGTCACTTACTACAACAAATTAAACTATTTTTACTTGCTTAATAGACATATTTGTTTTGTCTTGGCAACTATGATGTTATAGCGTAAGTGTATTAAAAACAAGGATAAAAATTGAAAAAATTCAAAAATACATCAAAAACTATTAGAAATAGGTATATAACATACTTAAAAAAAGTTGGAGGGTTTTGTAAAATCTATCAGAAAAAATAATAATATACAGGGTGTGCCATTTAAAAAATTTAAGATTTTTCAATTTAAAATAGTCAAAATGTATAAATTTATTTTGAACACCCTGTAGCATCTAACTCAAATTTCTTTACATATATCTTTTTTTTTCATCTCTATAGAACACTCGTACCAATTATGAGTATTCCACCTTCAAAAACAACGGCGCTACTGGCAATTTTTTACAATACTGAAAACTAGTATTAAAAAAAAAAAATTGAAATATTAGAAAAACTACGAGGTTTAGGTATATAATATTATTAATAAAAAAGTTATAAAATTTTACACAGAATTTAAAAATAAATTAGAAAATAGGATGTTCCATTTAAAAACACATATGTTATATCGGCCACACTTTTTTGAAGTACCCTGTATACTCAAAAATAATTTTAAACTGTCACCTTAACATTCCCTAAAACTATTGTATTTAACATTTTTTTCGTCATTCCCGAAACAAATGAGATAATGAACTTTACTCTATCGTTGACTCACCTTGTACATGCGGTTATTGGGTTTCTTTGTTGTCGTGAATAGCTCATACATTTCCATTTATTTACATATTATATGAGATAAATGAATGAAACTTACTCTAATCTATATACATTACGTGTATATTATTACAAATTAATTACTGTAATTAAATATTAGCGGTCTAGCTAAATATGAATAACTTCAACTGTATTATTTTTACTGAAAGAGCTACAGTCGTACAGCTAGAATGTTTTTATAAAACGAAATACAACCGTAATAGTTTCTACATGGACATAGTTACAAAGGTAATAAAATATGTTGCACAACAACCAAACAGAGAAATCAGAGTTGCTCTTTCAATTACAAAAAATCCAGCAGCACTAAATTCATTTCTTAAGGAACCAATTTTGAAACACAAACAGTCCAATTCTTGGTAGTATCTGGATTTTTCCGGAAAAGATTCTTTCGCTTTGAGACATGTAGCTGTAAGCTTATCCTTTTCTCTTTTTGTAAGGTCACAAAGAAATATACACACTGCAATTGGCACCTGAAAAAAAAAATAAAGAAAAAGTAAATTTTAATATCTAAAATTTAGACAATTCATGTCAAATATTGTAAGTTATATTATAAGAACAATCATTTTCATACTAAATATTCGTTGAAATATTTAATGCAATACCATACGAAGAAGCTTCTTGAAAAGAAAAATAATCATAAATGTGTGAAAGATGACAAATAAGTTCTATATGCATTAAATATGCTTATATTTCTAAATAAGAGATATATATTTGTTAGCTTCAGTGATATTTTCAACAATAAAACATATTCTTAGAATAAATATCTCACGTTCGGTGTTAAAATCTCGAAGAGTAAAGATTTCTGAATATGCCTGGCTGCAACTATAGGTAAAAAAAAACACATTAAATTGGCACAGTCTAATCCCAAGAACCATGATTTTCTATTTAGCGAAGCCCATTCTGTTACATGTAAGGTCTTCTTTAGTTTTGCTGATGCCTTAAAAAGTTGATTGATAGTGGCGTCTTAAAATATTTACACAAGCATGCTTACACATTTATATATTCTAATTAGGTTTAAATTGTTAGCTGTACTTAATATACTTATGTCTACTAAACAAATGAAATGAATATCAGGTAAAGGTAGGTTGCCTTCATTTATATCCCGTTAATGTTGTTATTTTCTTTCTTTTATAACTGACAAGTTGTAAAATTTAAAGAAGGTTTTTGTTTTGTTCTATCTTTCTCGTTTGGCACAAAGTTTGGCAGAAAAAGTCTACTACCTGCTAATACAGAATATCCTCGGGATATTGTTGCGAAGTTTGTTGCCGAACCATCCCTTATTCATCCAGTCTGACATTAGTTATGTTATATTTGAGAGTAAGCAAGACGCCATATATATTCTCAGGTGTTTCTGATCCACACGCTCCTCGATCAACAACATTGCACAAACACAAATGCCAAGTTGCTTCTCAATATCTTGCCTACCTACGACGGCGTGAAAATCCACAAGTCACTCACACGGCCAGATAATTCCATTGCAACAACACCTATTGAGAAAGGGAATCTGTTGAACTCTTTGCTTTACATTTTATTGTTGATTTCCAAGGAAAAACACTACCTAATATTCCCATAGTGCAGTCAAGGATGCTAGATATTGTATTCAGACATCGTATCATAAAACGTATTTAACTGAATCTAGACACCAAAAAAACTTCTGGAGCTGACGGAGTACCTACCATAGTGCTCAAAAACTACATGAGAGAACTAACACCAGTTTTTTGTACACTTTTCAACTCATCCTACAAAAAGGGAATGATTCCTTCCTGTTGAAAATACGCAACAGTTCAGCCGATACCCATAAAAGGAGAGCAAACTTTATCAAACAACTACCGAGCATTCGCACTGCTTTCAATAATATCGAGAGTTATGGAAGGGGCTATCAGTGGGCATTTTCTAAAATATCTTGAGGGATTCAATATTATTAGCGACCATCCATATGACTTTCGTAAACATAGATCAATAGGAGATCTTCTAACTTCTAACATCTATCAACGTCGGTGTACCCCAGGGCTTCATTTTTTCTCTCCACTCTCTTTCTCATTGACATTAACGATCGGCTCGAAGAGACCAGGAATCCAATCTACAGCTTTGCAGACGACAGTACGCCTATCTCTTCATTCACTTGAATGCTCGAACATCGGCTACTCATGCAAATATCAGTAGACAACGGGAGGCCGTTCGACTGAACAAAACTCTGGAAGAAATTCTATCTTGGGGTAACAGTAACCAAGAAGAATTTAACGCTACAAAAACCCAGGCAGCAGTTTTTTTTAAACGTTGCTGAACCAGACCTCGTTATGTCGGGGCACGCCATACCTCTAGTATTGTCACTCAACTTGCTAGGCGTTAATTTGGCAGCAAATTTGTCTTGGCATAAACATGTTGCAAGCATAGCAAAGAGAGCTTCTCAAAAGCTGGGAATATTATTTCGAACTAGAAAGCTATTAATTCTGTACAAAGCTCAAATTTGACCAACGATGGAATACTGCTCCCCTGTTTGGGGATCTGCTCCCGAACATATAGTGCATTTATTGGATTCTGTACAGAAGAGACCGATTTGTTGATTGGATATCCGGAACTGGCCAGCAATCTTGATTCATTGGAACATTCAAGAACGGTTGGCGACTTGAGTCTATTTTAGAAGTATTTTCATGGAAAGTGTGAGATAGTTGTAGCACGTTTAATTTCTCCCAGAGCGATGCATGCTAGAAATACACATCGAGCTCACACTTCACATTCATATGAGGTACAGCTTGTTACTCCTTGTATAACCCTTGTCAATCAGTCTTTTATATGGAGAACCCTTTGGAATGATTTTCCCAGGGCTGTGTTTCACACCGAATAAAATTTACAGCGATTCGAGACCAACATGAATCGCTTTTTCCGCACACATGTCGCTCCTGTAGAGCTTTAGGGATTTTGCTGCAGCACCTCTGTTAGGTCTATAAAAAACAAGGACTTTCTTACTGCTTAGCCAAACCCGAAGTTTGGCAGAATTTATTGATTTTTTTACAACAAATCCAGCCTGAGAGCCCCTATGTACAAAATTAAATAAATTTATTGATATATAATATATATATATATATATATATATATATATATATATATATATATATATATATAGCTACGCCAAGGCTGCCACGGCTTTGAGTAGTACTAAATTATTTTTCAAACTAAGCATCTTATAGCATAGTAAAGGAGTATAATATAGCAGACAGTCGACATCAAGTATTCTTATTAATGTAGAGGTCTGTGTGAATTCCTTTTTTATTTCAACAGGTATCTTGCTGCTCCCTGTCGCACCACTCTTGTAACCTAGTGCTTGGTTGCATGTAATTTCCACTTATAAAAAGTCTTTCAGATCTCATCATTACCTTTAAAAATGGATAAAAACTTAATAAATCTAGTCTAACGTTTTTCCTGTATTTTCAGTTGTTTAACAGATGTTAAACGCTTAATTTTGGGGAATTTCCAACGTAAACAAACTATATTAATAGCTAATGGGCAAAAACGTCAAATGTCTTTCACGTACTAAACAAACTGATTCTCAGGATGCATCCACGATGATTATAAATTACGTGCCTCAGTGGCTGTCTGGTGGTTCGAAGCCTTTCCAGTTTTTGTAAAGTTAATGACATTAATATATTTTATATTGCTAATAAGATATTACCTACTATAATCACTAAGTAGCGCATTGAGATAAACCAATTTAGATTCATAGTTTTCTTGGTAATTGGTTAAATTTTAGATAGCTTAGCTGCAGTAGACAAATTTCTTGTTGTAATACCAATAGACTTAAAATTTTATTTTAAATCGTGTAACACACGTGATGTATAACAACTAGTACTTTCCAGAAAATGCAACTGTGTGGAGAGAGAGAATAGGTACGCGGAACCATACTCCGTTTTATCATTAGTTTTCTCAACTCCACCGACTTGTATTTTTGACATCCAATACTTTCCTGGTTTAATTCTTCAGATCCTATCATAATAGCGATACGAATAACGAACTTTAAATAACCTTTTCCAGATTTTTCATTTCGACTATTCGTTTCTTAATTTTTTTTACTATTTTTATAAATATTTATTGCTTGCAGTTTAAATCATATAGAAAATCAAATAGAAATTCTAAAAATGCCTATAAAGCAGAATTCACAAAAAATAGCTTGTCATCAAATATCATTGTCAAAATTACTTAACAAACTAGGTTTTATTATATAAAATTATAAATACAAAAAAGTGTGAACGTGTAAAAATTGCAATATAAAGTGGTGTTTAGTTCATTTAGTGATTATGTCACGCACAACCTAGGATATTTTATATGGAGAGCAATTGCCCCTTTAAGGTACATCAAAATAAAACAGTTGACTTCATTTAAAGGTCAGAGACACTTGTTAAGGGGCAATGACTTCAAGAATCAACGAAGTTGCTTTCAATTCTCACAGCGGAAATTTTTTATTCAGATTTTCACTTGCAAAAATCTTCGTTTGATTAATATATTGGTGAATAGAACATAATATGTTTCGTTTTTTCCACTAGTAATGATCAAGTCAATTACAAGCTTGCTTTCGCCTGCAAGAATTTCTTTTGATATAATAGATAACAAATTATGGTTAAATATTATTTTTACTACATGTGCGGTGTACTATCTCTTATTATTTAATTTGTTACATTAATTATACCCAAAATTTGAAAATTCCTAATTATTGGAGAAAATCATAGGTTTGGCAACACAGACCTGCGTGTATAGTAACGGCCATTCAAGGGCGGGTTAATTTTATAAATGATTTGGTAAAATGCAGATTTACCCTTTTTTTTTAATCTTTCAAAAATTTTCGAATCTAAAAAAAAAAGCATGCTTCTATATGAAACCACGAGTCACCCTCTTCAATATATGCAGTGAATTTCATAACATATATATATATATATATATATATATATATATATATATATATATATATACATATATATATATATATATATATATATATATATATATATATATATATATATATATATATATATATATATATATATATATATATATATATATATATATATATATATATATATATATATATATATATATATATATATATATATATAAATATATATAAGTATATATAATATTAAAGAAAAATAATTATTATTATTATCACTTCTTTCCTTCAATAATATGTTGACGACGTTCTGACGAGACACAGCGTTCTGATTCATCATTTAGTCACTTTCGCTTTGAATGAACTCAAATTCAAAAATAAAAAAAATTGCACTTAGCATATAGCTAAAATCGGTGGTAATGACGCAAGCTTAATCAACAAGTTAAGAAAGAGACATAAGTATAGGCTAAATATTCATAATGTCACCTTATTTATTCGAGAGCCAAATAAGACAAAATAGCATTTATTACAATGTAGTCTAAAATTAACAAGAGATCTTAATAAGATTTTCAATCACTTAATTTATAAGCATCAAATAATTCAAAAAATATTTTAGCAAGTTCACAGAATAAAGTTCACGAACGTGAAAGAAGCGAAAATTATGATGTAAGTTGTAAAAAGTAAGTTGAGCAAACAAAAATTCAAGAACATTGAACTTGTTTAAAGTACTGTAGATCATAAAAATCGCATATTGCGGAACAATTTCTTGGAAATAATTAAATAGTTACACTAGAAAATTTAATACTGATAAAAAAATTTGTGTATAAGAAATTATTAGGCGCATACTAATGAAACTAAGAAAATTAAAAATAGTCTAAATAAGAAAGGAGAACCTACTCCTCACATTCCTCTCTACCGCTTACTCGACCGGAACTAAACCTCTGTGTATGATTGGTTGATTCCACTCTAGTAAATCATAGCTTTATTAGAAGTAGTCTAGTTTTTAATCTTAGATTTAGTCATTCATCGCCTCTGCTAATATGAACAAGTTTAACGGAAAGCACGTCAGTTAAAAAATAAAGTGTTTGATGTAGTAGTGATAACCGCAGTGTAGTATAACGCTAAACAAGTAACATGTTAAAAGAATAATATTTGAAAAATCGAAAATGTTATTGTCCATAATTATTTTCTTTTCTAATTAATTTTAATATAATCAACATTTATGTAAACGTTTAAGATGGAAATTGACTTCCCTTATTATGGCCTTACATCAAAAAAAACGTACAAACAGTAATTCCCAGTAGGATGCAGAAATATTTTTTCAACAGTTTTATAAAAATGTTAGAAAGTCGATAATAACTTACCACGTAAAGAAGTAACATCAGAACACTGGCCACAATAACATTACCAAGTTTTTGCATACAAAGACTAATGTACAGAAAATAGAAAAAACTATTGATAACAACTATTAAAAGTTGGATTTCGAACAATCTTTTCCAAGAAGTTACTACATTATAGAGATGAAGACTTAAAAACTCTATTTTTTTAATTGTTTGCATTGTCACCGTGCTACTATTGGATGTTCCTAAACTAATTGCAAGTTCCGTAACTCTTTGATATCTAGTTTTTGTGGATATTAATAAAGTTATCATTAAAATAGATTGAAATATTGCATTGTAGTCCAAGATAAATGTATTTAATGGAAAAATTATTAAATAAAATGTTTTATACATCTCATTTTGTACTGTGTACCATTCCAAGTAACTAAGATATTCTAATGTAAATATTATTAATGGGGCAATAATGAAGTAATATTTGGAATATTTAAATAAGTGTTTTTCGAATTTCGATCTTCCAGTTAACAAAGTATCATCAACTAACGTAATTGTTCGAAATAGCAGGCACCAAGTAAATCTTTTTCTATAAAAAATAATAGTAGTGGTAGGCATAAGTAGGCACTGACATATTGTTGATAATGTAACAAGAATTGGTATTATAGCACCCAAATTGTGCTTTATTTCTCAGGAGAATTCATACCATCTCAAAAGAGCAGAAAAAACTCCTAACATACCAAAACCTACCACTTGGTATTGATAACGTTGTTTTCTTACAAGCATATTCTTTTGAAAATTAAAGTTTGGGACGACATTTAAAAGACTAACCAATTTAATAATCGAAGCAAAAAAGAACACTTCACTTCTAGACGCCATAATACTATTTAGTTATTTTCCACTACGCTATTCATATTTTTATAACATTGTGACAATAAATAATTTTATTTAAAGCAATCAGCTAATGTACGTCAACATAAGTAATAGAAAAAGGGTATGAGTTACGGCATGTTCATGTATAAAACATGAAATAATTTCCTGTTCTTAAATTAGAAAAATATTTAAAAATTCTAATATATAATTCAAATTATGTTCGGAACAGAAGATTTTCTTATATGTTAGTTTAGGTGTTTGGTTATCTACCCATACGAATTTTCAGTTTTTAATATGTTTAATTTATTGTTAATTTTTAAGGCCCAATAAAATTTAATTAAGAGCATGGTTCAGACATTTTATTATTGACACTTTCACTATTCTCATACATAACAGGAATCAATGTCAGTCATGTGTTTGTCAGTTAAGAGTGTGAGAGAGGAAAAAAAATAATTTTGTGTTAAGCCGGATGAGAGTTTCAGATCAATTTTTTTTCTTTTATAAAGCATAAAATATTATCGTGGAAGGGGCCATTTGCAGATTATACCTTAAAATAAAACAGTTTAAAAAATCAGGAAAATATTTTCGTTAATGCGAAATTTAAAAAGAAATTGCGCAAATAGCACATTGGCCACATGTAAATTAAACACGTTTAGACACATCATTTAGTACACAGTTGATTTTTTAAAAAAAAGAAAGAAGAAATATTTTGGAGAATTTGAGCACCGCGAATAAAATTCACTCTTAAAAAAAGTTAAATTTGTCCGGATATATATATATATATATATATATATATATATATATATATATATATATATATATATATATATATATATATATATATAAATATGTTGAGAAGACCGTCAAAATCAACAAGCGAGTGAATGGGGAGGAGAATTTTTCAATTCATTCTTTTGACTAAATGCACCATTTTAGAGATACTCCATTTTTTTTGCCAGGTAGAAGTAAAATTTTCCCAATGTGTAAAGTAATTTGTATATTATGATAATTTGGATAAAGGAACATGTGTTCATATTAAACAAGTACGTTTAAGAGAGGAGTGGATGATGTAGGATATTCTGACTCATTAGGTCATTGAAAGTTTCTTTATTTTTATAAAAATTGTTTCGCTTCCAACTTTTATTGCTTTAAAAGTATATTGTTTTGTTAAAGATTTGCATACATACTATAAAAAGTTAATATCTTTAGATTTAAAAGCCTTTTTAGTAAGAAAGTTTAATTAGCTTACACGCATAGTGGGAAGGGAGGAGTAAAAAGAAGTTTCCCGTTTAGAAGTAGGTAGTTCTAAGCTCGGTCTCATTCCTTCTTGTTGAATGGAAGGTATTAAGATATATTAATAAAATAATTGTACATTGTAGTTTTTCCATATTTTCAACATATACTTTAATTTCTGATATACTACACACGTTATTATTATAATGTGACAGGGAACCTATTATTTATTGGCTTCACCTTACATTTGGCGGTGATATAATAAAGGTATAAAAAGATATATTAAGCTCTACAGATATCTTCACTGAGGATAGTAAGATAGTGGAGTAAAGTGGTAATCCCTATGTACAAGACAAGTTGCTTTTAGCTGAGAAGCTTATGTGTCTTAACTTTTTATTCTTTTCATATTGTTCATAAATATTTTTTAATCTTGATTCTACTTTATAAAATGTATCTTAACATTTCTAAAAAGCGATAATACATGTTATTAATTAAAGACTTGTGCTTGGGCTTCCCTAATTTTTCATTATTTTTTCTAGTTTCTATATAACTTACTGTTATCATAATATGACATTTAATTGGAAGTATGTTAATATATAATTTTGATAAATTATACTTTGGCCAATTAGTTTCCTAAGCGATTTGTGGTATTTTCAATTTGAAATGATTATTTAATATGTATTTCAGTGTGCCCGAACTTGTCCGAAGTTACACAAGATTACTCGAAGACTCTTCTATACATTTCTATGAATAGAAGTGCATATTCATTAAGTGTTCATTCATATTAGTGTGGCAGTTTTTATTCAACTGTTAAATTTCTTAGTGATAAAACTATATTTTATTTCTATTCTTTGTTCCAGAAAAATGCTATTTGCATGTTATATGAAATCCATTAGGACTGTAGTTCATTCCTCTGAATGTAACACTCGAACCTGTATTGAACACTTAATGAAATTCACTACACCAATTTGTAAATGATATTATAAAAATGAAATGGACTAAATTACCAACTGCAAAAACAATATATTGCTGGGTGTTTCAGTGACTTTAGATTTGACTATGTCTGGATAAAAAATCTTTCATGGTTGATATCTCAGCAACTCAGCCAAAAAAATGGATAAAAGTATATTTGTGATCGTTGCCTTCACTATTATCACACACAAGAAAAGTTCTCAAGTTCCTGCACGCGCAAAGTGCTAACTGAATTTAAAGGCATAGGGAAAAAGTAACTATTCCGTTTATAATTTATGCTTACACGAAAAGTTTGCTTAGTCCTGTGGATGATGATCGTACTAAAAATACATACAAATATCAAAAAACTGGTTCCATTTAGTGTTGGATATTACATCAAAAGCAGTTATAGTGACAAATTATCGTTTTATTGATCATATACAGAATTTGAATGTGTAGAGTGGTTTATAAAGAAATTACATGAGTTTGTGGAAAATTTAGAAGTCTTTCTTTATCCTTTAACGGTAGAGCGTGTAACGCCTCAGGAATGAAATATTTTTTCACCATATTTTTGAGAAACCATTCGCTATAAAAATAAAAAAAGTTTGGGATCATTAAGATGTTACTGGTAAGTATAGGAGCCCTGCTCATGAAATGTGCAACCCTAACTTTCAAAATAGAAATATTTGCATTTATACTGGACGGCAAGCCTCCGTGAACGCCCAGTTCTGAGCAGATTCGAATTACTGATGTGCTTTTATTCTGATCAGCTAGTTTCTATGAATGCTCAGAACTATTCTCACGAGCATGTCCTCGAGAATTTCTAACTCTTTGGTCAAAAAATCTCTGTGAGCATTGATAACCTGATTTTCCAGTTAATTTTAGGATAGACGCCTCTGACATTTGGGACAAACGGATTTTTTCTTTGTTCTTGACTTTCACTGAGACTTATTTTCTCTTATCTAGCTTTAGAGCTGTTTTTTGACAATTAGGACTTTCTTTTAGACACGATGTAGAGCTTAGTGACTATTCCGTAAATAGATAAGATAATTGAATATAATAATCAAAGATATTTGAGTGCTAAATGAATGAAAATTTCCAATCAATATTGTTTACTTATTGCAACAAAAACCAACCTAAGTAATCTGAGAGCAAAATCATTGGTAAATGTTACGCAATTGACATTTTTTTATTAATGAATCTAAAAAAAAGATATAAGGAATACGTATAAGTTTATGTAGTTATCTTTCTACAGTCTTATCCTACGCTATACCGTTCTTAATAAACAAAAAAAAATGTTATTTAATCAGTCAAACGTATTTTATTATTTACACTAACCACCTAAGCACTTACGAAAAAAGAATCGAAAGAAATTGTCTTATAAACCAGTTTCAACATAAAGCAACATAACACAGAAGTAATTCTATTACAAACACAAATATTATAGCAAGTAGCCAAAGGAACTTGAGAACTTAAAAAGCTTATATTCCTGTGAAAACGCTACGATGTATTTATTCTGTGACGAACGGTAAGGATTAGATGATGGTTTTAATTATTATGTTTTATTATTTTAGTAATTCAAGAAAAAGAAAACATCATACCTATTTAAATTTATACAGTGTTTACGGAGGAATAAAATATTTCACGAAAAAGTTTGAAAAAGCGTCAAACGAAATAAAATATGTACACAATTAAATCAGTAGCATTTAGGTCTAATACTTAAGGTAGTTCACTCGTGACATTCGGAGCCATAAGTATAGTCTAATAATAAATATAAAAAGTTTAAAATACTCATTATTCTATTTTATTTTTGTGGAAGACGGTATTCGACAGATGGAAACTTTCATATGCAGACAAACACTAATACAAACACACTTTTAATGAAAAATAAATGTGGCAACGCTGCCAATGCATATATCGAATGCTCTATAGAAGTAACGTTTTTATAGGTTATATTTATTCAACTTTGTGTATGTTTACTATTTAGACCATATTACTTCTGTTTTAAAATAAAAAAAATATGTAATTAAATAAAAAATGCCTTTTGATTACAATTAATTGCGATCAAAACCTCATCAATAAACGCAAAAAAAGTATTTCGGGAATGAATGACGGAAAAAAAATAAAAAACTGAAGAGCCCAATCTGTGTAGTGGTCGACGGATTGAGTTAGGAAAAAATTTAAAGTGTTGTCTGTGTAAAAAAGTCCTTTCACTAGAAAAGATAACTCATAAGAAACGTTTAGGTCGCAATTACAAATTACGTATCGTATAAAGAGTGCGTCATGAAAAAAACTAATATTGCCATCTTTAATGCGTTTAAAATGCGTTATTTCAGAACTTATGATTACAAGAATTGCATCTCTGAATGCATAACTTTGGAAGATCTAAACAGTTCTTATGATAATTGGGTTCTACAGGAATAGTGCAATTATTATCTAGTCGAAAAGACAATGGGAAACCACGTGTAACCAAAGATACGCGAGTAAGAAATAAAGAAATTAATTACTTTACAAATATTTTATAATATTTTATTTGTTTATCATTAGTATTATTAATTATTTATTTAGTTTTACTGAGAACATTTATAGAACCGTTTTTTTTCAATATATACTTAATAATGTTATCAATTGATATGTAACAATGTTGATAAATAAGCATAATATTAAATTAAAATATTATTGAAAAATTATAATTTAATTTTTATTAATTATAATTAAAATTTAAACAAAAATATAGACATATTTTTGTTTAAATTTAAATCTTTTAAATACTAAAGAAAAAAAAAATAAATATCAAGATACAAATTCAAATGTTTGATTAATATATATATTTAATATTTTTATTTGATGCTTAAAGATAAAGCTGATAAATATATTGTGTTTTTCAATAAATTATTTAACCTACAAATGAATTTCTATTTAAAAGTTAAGCACAGTAAATGCTGTTTGAATGTTGACACGTCAAGTATGTCCACATACAGCGTTGTCAAATTGTGATATCTCTCCCTCACTACCCTGTTATTCTTTTTTAAAAATATCAACTTTAAATATTTATATCTTTTTAAAATCGATAAAAAAAAAAGGTTTTTATTTCAAAATTTTTCAAATTTTTTTTTACTAAATATTAGTTTTTTTAAAAAAAAATCGTAAGACTGGTTCTTAAGATATACACGAAACTATGCCTTTTATTTCATATTTCATTGGCCTATTACATGAAAATTATGTGCATTTTAATTATGAATCTCTTGCTTCAAAATCGGTCAAACTTTTTTCTTTTTTTTTAAATTAAATGAGAAACATTTAGATTAACATCATATTCTAATTTCATCAAATTTTTGAGAAAAGTTTATTTACAAGTGAAACAAAAAAAAAGTGAATCGAACGATTTTAACTTAGAATAAACCCAATATTGACGTGCCAAAAGTTGGATTTGGTAACACCAATGATGGCAGTACAAGTAGGAATTTTTTTGCCAATCCAGAAGTGGCTCCTGAAATTACCGGTGTCGACTTCAAACTCATAAATCGCTTGAAAATTATTCTGGAAGAAGTATTGAGTGGTCATAAAGACAACTTGAAAAAATTTGCAGACTATGGATATGAGACCGCTAAAATCTATGTGGAGTTGTATCCCTGACATTCCACGACTCCTATGATGCACAAAATACTAATTCACGGTGCAACAGTAATGGAAAAGGCACTTTTGCTCATTGGATTACTATCCGAAGAAGTACTGGCAAAATTTGTCTAGAAAATTTTCAAGAGAAGAAAGCAATCAAGAGATTATTGCTCAGTTTAGATCCCTTAATATCTAGTATAAAGCAAAACCCCAAAAAAAAATCTGGGTCGTTAAGTAAAGAAGCAATACAAATGCTTGTTTCTGGTGAACCCAATATTAGCGACGAAAGTTCAGAAGAAGAAGAAAAGAAAGAAGGAGAAATCTGCTGAAGAAGCCGAGAAATGAAGCTCGGGCGTGCACGAAAGAGACCTGAGATTCTTCATCGTTAATAATTATTTTTGTAATTTTTGTTTTAAGTCAACATTTTTTTTTTCTCAATATTTTTTTATATATTAAAATGTATTTTTTCTTCACAATATGCACTCCAAAAAGCTTTCACTGATATATTTAGAAATAAAACCCTATATAAAATATCTAAAAACAACAAAATAATGCGCCGCATAAAACGCTGAAATACTCCTATGTGCAGCGTACCGACGTGTCATGGTACGGCCAACGTGTAAGTTTTTATTGTTTTCGAAATTCGATACAATGTAGAAATGAAGATTATTTATAAAATATGAATGGATTAAGAATCTACAAATATAAATAACCACTCATTAAGAGAAATTAGTAATGTTTTGAAAGTTATTAAACTAAAAGTAGGTAGGTAAATATTGTGTTTCGCATAGCTCAACTCTCAAAAATCTGTACAGGTTCCAAATAACAATTTTTGTCAGAACATGCTAAGAAAGGATCGAAATTGCTAATTTTTTTTTGACTAGCTTGACAAATATATATATATATATATATATATATATATATATATATATATATATATATATACACATATATATATATATATATATATATATATATATATATATATATATATATATATATATATATATATAAATATATATTTATTTATTTATTTATTTATTTACTGCACTTTACAGATTGATCACAGAGATCTTTCCAATTACAAAGTACTAGAACTTAAATTAACTTAATTTAAATAATATTACATAATAATCTACATACACTTAAAACAACGCACGCAATTTAGTTTTGAAAAGACTGCACTTATCATTAAATATATCTACACTATTCTGGATTCCATTATATAGCATGCAAGCATTATACAATGGAGATCCCAGGTGGTAGTTATTATGGGCTACATCTGATATATAGAAAGTGCTATGATTTCTTGTGGTATACGTTGGCACATTAAAATATAAGTTGAACAGAAATGCCGGGTCATCAATGAGACCATTCGCTACTTTGTACAAGTAGAACATGCAATATTGTTTTCTACGTTTCTCTAAGGTTACCATCCCATAGCGTTCGTGCAACAGTGTGGAAGAGATCATAGAGTTATATGAACCGGTTTGTTTATAATGCATGTAACGCATCATTTTATTCTGTATCAATTGAAGTGTTCGCTTGTGACAATTATAAAAGGGTGACCATACTATACTAGCATATTCTAATATACTTCTAACATAGGATATGTATAGCTGTTTTATGCAATTTGTACTTCTAAAATCTTTTGTGCTTCTGACAATTAAGCCATACATTTTGTTCGTTTTACTTGCTGTATAACTTACGTGATAGTTAAACGTCAATTTGGAATCAAAAATCACCCCTAAGTCCTTTATCTTATCCTCATACAAAAGTGGGACATTCTCAATACTATATGTAAACTTTATCGGCTTCAGTTTTCTAGTATAAGAAACAACAGTACACTTACTTACACTAAAGTAAATCTTATTGTCAGCCCATTTTGCAACGTTGTCTATATCATTCTGCAAAATCCGGCAGTCAGCAGGCGATCTGATTTCATAATAAAGTTTTAAGTCGTCAGCAAATAACAGGCAGGATGCATTTTTAACTACACCAGTGATGCCGTTGATATAGAGTAAAAAGAGCAGATATATATATATATATATATATATATATATATATATATATATATATATATATATATATATATATATATATTTATATATATTTATATATATATATATATATATATATATATATATATATATATATATATATATATGTATACATATCTATAAATATCTATAAATATATATATATATATATATATATATATATATATATATATATATATATATATATATATACATATAGAAAAGAACTTAAAAGTTTTTGACACCTTTTTAGCTACGCCAAGCTTTCGAAAATATTTCATTTTCTTCATCAGGGCCACAATTATAGTAGATTATCAGAATTTTTGAGATTAAAAGTAAAGAACAACCCTATTTCTATTTAAAACATTCAAGTATTTACTGCTAAGTGGTGTGTTCAAAATTTACTCTTTGTGGGGGCATTTTATAACATTTATTCATCAGAAAAAATATGAGAAAACCTCGACATAATCCTCTCTGGGAAATATAATATGCTTTTACTCCATTTTGTTAGGATGGTACGAGGAATTGTGTGGTTATAAGAATTTTGATTTATAAAGGATTTTTTTGTTGTGTTTTCTTATCATTTTGCTAAGGGCAGTGTATTTCTATCTCTTGGTTAGGTTGTAGTTAATTTATATTTGAAAGTAGAATGACGTTGACATTTTATTTGATTGTTATGAAATTGGAGAGTTATTAGAATTCAGTTTGATTATTATTACAGAGATATGTCAGATATGTTGTATGAGTATTCATTTTTATTGTCCATTTCTAATAGATTGGAGAAAATTAAACTCAGATCTTCAATGTCAGTTTTTTTTTTGATCGAATTAGGTTCAAGGTGGATCTCCACCATCTCCCTAAAGGTTCTCCTGCCGAGATTCGTCTATTTACATAGGATTTTGGTTTCAGCAAAATCAAATTCATGTAAAATTTGGCTACTATGCTGGGCAAGTGCACAAGAGTTTTTTTTAACCTGCAATCACTTTTATGGAGAGTGATTCTGTCTTTTAGGATGCTTGATGTTTGTCCTATATAGATTTTTTCACAATAAGAGCAGGAGATGATGTAAACTACTTCTGAAACTTTTGTGATTTCATCTTTGTCTTTTAGATAAGTGAAAATATTATTGATAGTTTTTTTTGTGTTTAAAAACAGTTTTTAAATTAGGAAATTCGTTGAGGTGTTTGGTTGTTTTGGTAGAGATTTCTTTTATGTAAGGAAATGAGAATTAATATTTGTTTCGGTTTTCAGAGAGAAAAGCACTAATATCCGGTGTAAGATTGTTATTTTGTTTTGAAGGGGGTGTGGTTGAGTTAAATAGTAATTTGTTTATTAATTGGATTGGGTAGGAGTTGGAAAGCAGAGTGTTTCGAAGTCTATTTAAAATTTTTTAGTCTGAAGGATGGATGAGAAATCTTTTCTATTCTTGACCTCAAGCCCAATATCATGTTTTTTTTGATTTTAGTGGTGTGTGAAGAATGGAAGTTAATGTATCTTCCTGAGTAGGTTTTGGTGCACCAATCTACCATGATGGAGTTATCTTCTTTTCTGATCAGAACACTGTCTAAAAACGGGACACGGTTATTTGTTTCCTCTTCTATGGTGAACTGTAATTTGGGATGAAAGTCATTAAAGATTCTAAGAATCTCATCCATTTTATTGTAAGGTATAGAGGTAATGATATCATCAGCAAATTTTTTTATGAATAGTAAGTTAAAAGAGAGTTTATGGATGGATTCTTTTAGGAGGTCGTCTATCACATACTGTCACATAACAGGGGGAAGAGTAGCCCCCATTGGTGTACCCGTTATTTGTTTATAGAAAAGTTGATTGAATTTACAATATGTAAACTGGAAAATAAAGTTTAAAATTTCAAGAAAGTTAACGAGTGTTAATTTCGTGTATTTGCAAATATCAGTCCAGTGCTCTCTGATGCTTTTGATAACTAATTGTAGGGGGATATTACTGTATAAGAAAACAGCATCGAAGCTTATCAATACGAAGCCCGGAGGGAACTTCATGCCCGTTATCAAATTAATGAAATGAAATGAATCAATTACACAGTAGTCATTTTTTTTTACATAAGCATTGGTTAAAATTTCAGACAGGAACGTTGATAATTTGTTGTTAGAAGCATTGAGAGAGGAAATAATGGATGATGATGATGATGTTTGAATGTAAGGCGCGTCGGCAACTGAGGTCATTTGGCGCCTGTATTAGATTATATCTTAGTATAAAGATCTGTTTCTTTCAGGAACTTTATTAGAGATTGTACGTTTTCTTTGTTTGGCATTAGAATTTCATTTAGTGGTCTTCGTAGATTGTATTTAGATCTAATGTGAGTATAATCATGAGACAGAATATGCTTTATTGTAAGTGTCGTGCGATCTATTTGACAGATGGGTATAGGGTCATTTTTGAGAAGATAAGCATGAGTAAGGTGTGTATGTCCCGTAGCTATTCTCCTCCATATGATATTTTCTCTTCTGCTCAAGCTCTGAAGATGCGAGGGTGGGTATACATTTGATTTCGATTCCCAAAGTTTATTCTCATCTTGTAGATCCCATGAAAGTTGGAACATATTTTTTATGGATTTATGAAAATGAGAGATTAGATCTGATGGTTATAGAATTTTGTTTTCGATTTTCCCTGATGTGATTGCTGATTTTGCATTTGTATCCGCTAAGTCATTCCCTTTTATGTTGACATGGCTGGGAGACCAAAAAGAAACACAATTTGTATTAAGCGGACATTGCATATTTGTACGAGGTTCATTATGTCCAGGATTAAGGGTATAGACGTTTTAGATGCATTAATGGATTGTAGAGAATTGAGTGAATCTGAGATGATTAAAATGTTCTTATTTATGTTGGATATTGCTGATCTGATGGCTTCTCTTATAGCTAACAGTACAGCTGTAAAGATCGATGATATGTTGTTTAATTTGTATCTTGATTTGGATATAGGAGAAATTACCGCTGCGCCCGTTCCCAATTTCGATTTAGATCCTTCGGTGTAATATTGAGTAAAATTTTTATATTTTTCCAGTATTGTTTGTATGAATAATGATTTTAATATTATTGGTGAGGTAGAATCCTTTTTGTATTTTGTGAGACTGAGATCAATTTTAAGTGAACTGTTTGTCCATGGTGGGAATATTAAATATTTTGATGTGACAGCGGTGTCAAATTTAGTGTCTTGGGTAGAAAGAAAAGTTTCAATTCTAGATTGTATTGTATTAGGACTATACGATTTTTATGAGATATTTTGTTGATCTAGTGATCATGCTGCATGGGTTCTGAAAAGTGAAGTGGAGTAGAAACGCATCAGGGGAAGTTGTCTTTGTAAGGATAGAGGTAGTATGGATGCAATTACTTGTAAGCTAGGAATAGGAGTTGTTCTGTATGCTCCCGTGGACAATCTTAATGCTTGGTTCTGAATGACCTCCAGTGATCTTTTTAGAGTGGAACTGGCTGCGTCCTAAATAAAGTCACCATAGTTCAGCTTAGAAAGTATGATTGACCTATATATTTTTATTAAAGATGGAAAAAATCAGCACTCCATGTTGTATTAGACAATTATTTTTTTATTAGATTTAGATCTTTTTTAGTTTTGTCTTTTAAATATTCTATGTGGTTTTTTCCATCTTAATTTGTTGTCAAAAACCAATCCCAAAAGGCGTACGCTATCTTTCATGGGTATGGTTGTGTTTACCAGAGATAGGATATTTGTTTTAGAACACCCTCTTTTCCTGCAAAAGTGTGTTACAGAGGATTTCAATGGGTGAAAAAAGAAAACCGGTTTGTCTAGACCAGTCCGTTAATTTATTTAATGTTGTTTGCAGATTTTTTTGTGATGTTAGAGTTGTCGTTTTCGGAAACTATATATAATTATGTCGTCTGCAAAGATTTTCGGTGACGTATTTGATGGTATTTGCTCTTCTATGGTTTCAATAGCCAAAAGGAAAATTGTCGGACTGAGGACTGATCCCTGGGGGAATACCTGTTTTTAATTCACATATATTTGAGAAGTGATTGTTTATCTTAACCTTAAATGAGCGTGGTTAAAGAAAATTAAAAATGAATTTTGATAGATGTCCAGTTAAGCCAATCTTCTTTATTTGATTCATTATGACATGTGTGTTGGTTGTATCAAATGCATTCTTCAAATCCAAAGACATTGCTAAGAAAGTGGGAATTTCTGTGGAGAGATTTCCTAATTTCTGAATCAATCAGAGCCAATTGTTCCAATGCGCAGTGATGTTTGCGGAAACCATATTGATTGTTTCCGAGTAAATTTTTTGATTCCAGGATCCATTCTAATCTGTTTTTCGCCATTCGGTCTATAGCTGTTTGGCTGATTCCTTGGTGTGTCTGGTTTGTGGATTGGTATGACTGTTGCTTGTCTCTATGGTGTAGGGAAGGGGTCAGTTATCCATAAATGATTGAAGTAGTCTAGAATTTTTTGTTTGTAATGTTGGGGTAAATATTTTAAAAATTTTGTATGTAAACCATCGGGTCCTGGAGCAGTGTCTTTAGATTTACTTAGAGATGAGTGAAATTCCGAAAGGGTAAATGGTAGATTATATTGTTGAATGTTCGGAGAGTTTTGTTCATTTGAAGGAACTTGAGTAATGTTATTTGCGTGTTGAGAAGGTTGTTGAACGTTTTAGTAGAAGTCTGCGAAAATGTTACTGATTGATTTCGGGTCAGAATTCCATGTGTTGTTTATCATTAGTCCTGGGACCATTCTCGGAGAGTAACCTTTCATTTTTCTGTTGCTCCTCCAAACTTCTGATGATGATGTGGAAGTGTTAATGTTTAAAACAAACTTGTTCCAAGAATCGATTTTTGCCTGTTTGATTATTTTTTTTGGATACTGCTCTTTTTCTCTTGAAATTTATGAGGTTTTTGTTTGAAGGATGTCTTTTGAACAAATTTAGTGCTTTCTTTCTTCCCTTTATGGCTACGTTGCAAGCCTGTGTCCACCAGGGTACAGGGATTTTATTTAGATTAAGCTTTGGAATTGAAGATGATGCTGCTTGTAATATGTCTGTGGTGATTTCTTTTAGGTAGGTATCTATATCCGTAATTTTTTTTTGTTGGAAGATTTGTGTTTGCTGCATATCTTGTCCAATCAGCTTTGTTGAAGTTAAATCTGTCAGTGGGGGAAGAGTGAGGATAGGGGGATGAATTTCGAATGATTATTGGATAGTGATCACTTCCATAGGTGTCCTCCAATATATCCCACTGGGTTTTATGGATTAGTGATTGACTGCAAATGGATAAGTCAATGTTAGAAAAGGTGCCAGTTGAAGAACAGATGAAAGTGGGTGAGTTTTGATTCACAATATGTAGGTTTAATTCGTCGGTTAAATTTAGGATAGTAAGTCCCCTGTTTGAAGAGAATGTCGAACCCCAATAGGGATTGGTGTGCATTTAAGTTTCCCAGTAACATGAAGGGAGTAAGGTAGGGATAGAATTAGATTTTTCAAAATGGAGAAAGAAATAGATTTGGAAGGCGGTAAATAGAGATTACAGATTGTTATTTGAGATTCTAAACAGACTCTTATTGCGCACGCTTCTAGGTCAGTATCCAGCCTTAGTTCCGTGAAGTCATATGAGTTATGAATGTATGTAGTAACTCCTTCCGAAGCTCGGGCAGGGTCAACTCTATCTTTTCGTATTACACCATAATTTTTTAATGATACATTTGATGTTCGTTTGAAGTTTGTTTCCTGTAAACATATTATGGAAGGTTTGTATTGAGAAATTATTAGTTGTAGATCCTCTTTTCTGGTGTTAAAACTGTTTATGTTCCAATGTATGATTGGATTAAATGTTTGTTTTGATGGGAGTTACTTTCTTTTAGTTTCCTTTCCAGTGGATTTAGGATCTACATCCATTAGGGAATCTGATGCTATCATCTCCAGTATTGATTCGCTGGAGGAGGTTGGTGCGGATTTATTAGATTTGATAGATTTCTTTTTCGGAGGAGGGGGACTGAGATTTGTACGATTTAATGTAATAGAAATTTCTGTTTTAGATTATGTTTTTGTTTTAAATCAGTTTTGTTGTTAGAAGTATTTATTTAGTGATATTTTTGGGTGTAGTATGTGGATTTTGTTGAGGGGTGGGGGGTAGGGGGGTTTTGTTGATGGACGTGAGGTTTTGGGGGTGGGTTTGATGAGGTTGAGGGATTATGGAGGGTTTCCTGGGAAGGGAGATTTGTGAGAGGTACAGGTTTTAAGAAAGAAGGAGGGTCAGTCCCTGTTGGGGCTGAAATAGGTGATGTGGGTAAGGGAAGATCACATTGAGTTGACATAGACACGAGTTTAGGTTTAGAACCCTTGGCAATAGCCCTGTAAGATGTAGCAAAGGTTGGATTTATTGCAATGTATTTCTTTTTGGCATCAAAGTAAGATAATTTTTCTGTAACACGAATCTTTTGAATGTCAAACTCTGTTCTATACTGGGGGCATCCCTTATACCGTGGAGAGTGAGTACCTTTGCAATTTACACATGTAGGTGAACTTGAACATTGTGAATCTTCATGTGAGGAATGCCCGCAAGATGGGCACAAAGCCGGATTTGTGCATCTACCTGCCGTGTGGCCGAATCTCTGGCAATTAAAAACAACGCATGGGAGCCTGGATGTAAGGTCTTACCCTCAAAGAATACCAACCGGCATGAATTTGCTTTGGAAGTTGGTGCAGTCGAAAAGACAAAATAAAAGTGGATGATGGTCTGTCAGAACCCCTTCTTTGTGGTAGTCTATATACATGAGAGACACCCTGGTCTTTTAAATTTTCTAATATTTCTGAATCTTCACAGTTTGAGAGATCGCTACAGGTGATCACTCCCTTGATGATATTTAAAGTGGGATGAGGCATTGAAGTCACATAATAATTGTGTAGTTTGTTTAGAGATGACGCTAAATCAGATTGCCTTTCGTTGGTAACTTCTATGAGCAATGATCCATCACTTAATTTTTTTGTATTTTGCAGAGTTCCAAGTTTTGTCTGTAATGCCTTATGGATCAAGAAGGGTGAACAAGTTTGAAATGATCCCTCAACCATCGATACTTTAAAATACCGATCGTAAATTTTTTGTATTGGGGGTGAAGGTGTTCTCAAATCTGGGTCGCTTTTGCGACCCGCTTAATGGAGGAAAATCTAATTTTTTAGACATATAAGTCCCACGAGTATCCTGTAAAATGAAGTCCACTACAGCAGAGCACGGTTACTGCAGCAAGGCTAATTACTGCCGGAGGGCGCCTGGTATCCGGAGGAACCGTTCATGACCCGATTTGCGCTGGGCCATTCATCCCCTTGGCACGGTTTCTTTACACCTTAGGATTACACGAGAAGAATAATGAGACTAGACAAACGAGGGAGACAGCACTATAGACGACACAAACATGACTCAGGTGACCTCGGGGTCGTCAAGCCCGTACTAGTGTAATTTAATAATCACACTAGCCCCTGAGGGGGGAAATAATGGGTCTCATTACCAACTGTGGTTTGTGGATTTTAGGAAACCCATAGAATTTAGGTGATGTGTGATTATAAACCATAAGAGACTTCGCCATCTCTTCTGTTAATCTCCATTGATTAAATTTAATTACTAATTGATTAGCTCTTTGTTGAAAGGTAGAAGTAGGATCTCTGGTGAGGTGAGTCTAGTTGTTCTGATCCTGCAGGATGGTGTTGCATTTTTCGATGTATGATTTCTACCTTTCAACAAAGGGTAACGGGTGTCACCGGACTGGCACTACAAAAATCAGATTAATTATATCCTGATTAACTCTAGATGCAGGTCATCTATATTGAATGTAAGATCCCGCCTAGGCGCTGTATGTGGTTCAAATCACAAGTTATTAAAGGCTCATATAGGAATAAAACTAGCCACCCTTAAAAAAACAGGGATTTTTTAGCGAAACTATTCATTATACAAATCAGGTTTTTATTTTATATAATAATACATAGCTTAAAATACAATTTGTGAAATTTTAATTAAAAAAAATGGCGGCACTGCACTTATTCCCCTGCGACATCTTTTTTTAAGGAGCATTGCGTGCACGATTACTGATAGCTGGATCAACTGAAATCAAAATTTCCAAAGAAATTAATTTACTAGAGGATCAATCTTGTCTTTAAACGAAGGATTTTAAAAAAAATCATCAAATGGTTTTAAAAAAAAAAGTTAAAAAACGTTACTGCGTTTTATATTTTCGCTAATTAAAAATATAGTTCTTGATAAAATCAAAATTCCTTTGTTCAAAAACAAGCAATATGTATAGAAAAAAAAGTAAAAAAATTTCATCGAAATCGGTTTAGTAATTCTTAATATATCTTGCACACCGCCAAACGGTTTTCAAGAAAGAGTAGTTTCGAGAAAAACGCGTTTAAAAAATTTTAAGTTTGAAAATCCAGGTTAAAAAACAGTAATACCAAAATAAATTCTTACCTGCAAATGAATTAAATTATCGACTCCAGGGCCATATGCTGAATCATCAGATATTTGAGCTTCTAGAACACTAATTTGTTTTGTCTATGCTTCTTTTATACTTTGTAGCAATTGTCGCTCGGCCAGGTCAACTTGTTCTCCGTCCACTTTAGTTGCGTAGTCATGTGAATTTCGGCCACAATGAACTCACATAGCTGTCATTATATTTAAGTTTAATAACTGCTACGACTGAATTGCTACGAGTGAATTGTACAGGGTGGTCCAAGGTGGACACTTTTAAAGGTAAACCCCCTTATCTAAAGGAGATAAACGAAAACTGAGGTCGGTGTCTGAGGCTCAATTTTTATGATAAACTCAATGGTGAAAACCGCATATCGATCGTTCACACTCGTCAACTTTCTTGAAATTTTAAACTTCATTTTCCAGTCTACATATTGTAAATTCAATCAAAATTTCTATAAACAAATAATGGGTTAATGGGTATTCCAATGGGGGCTACCCTCTCCCCTATTACATCACAATATGTGACGGACGCCCTCCTAAAGGAATTCATCCATAAACTCTCTTTTAACTTACTATTCATAAGCAAATTTGCTGATGATATCATTACTTCCATACCTTACAATAAAATGGATGAGAATCTTTAATGAATT
This sequence comes from Pachyrhynchus sulphureomaculatus, assembly GCA_019049505.1. Lineage (NCBI taxonomy): Eukaryota > Metazoa > Arthropoda > Insecta > Coleoptera > Curculionidae > Pachyrhynchus > Pachyrhynchus sulphureomaculatus. The sequence continues at coordinate 26,023 of JAHKBH010001514.1, forward strand.
TCATCCCAAACTACAGTTCACCATAGAAGAGGAAACAAATAACAATGTCCCGTTTTTAGACACTCTTCTAGTCAGAAAAGAAGATAACTCCATTATGGTAGATTGGTACACCAAACCAACCTACTCAGGAAGATACATTAACTTCCATTCCTCACACACCGCTAAAGTAAAAAAAAAACATGATATTGGTCTTGAGGTCAAGAATAGAAAAGATTTTCTCATCCATCCTTCAGACTAAATAATTTAAATAGACTTCGAGACATTCTACTCTCCAACTCCTATCGAATCCAATTAATAAACAAATTACTATTTAACTCAACCACACTACCTTCACAACAAAATAACAATCTTACACTGGATATTAGTGCTTTTCTCTCTGAGAACCGAAAGAAATATTATTTCTCATTTCCTTACATAAAAGAAATTCCTATCAAAACAACCAAACTCTTCCACAAATTTCCTAATTTAAAAATTGCTTTTAAACACAAAAAAACTATCAATATTTTCACTTATCTAAAAGACAAAGATGAAATCACAAAAGTTTCAGAAGTAGTTTACAGCATCCCCTGCTCTCAATGTAAAAAAATCTATACAGGACAAACATCAGGGATCCTAAAAGACAGAATTACTTCCCATAAAAGTGATTGCAGGTTAAAAAAAAGACCCTTGTGCACTTGCCTAGCATAGTAGCCAAATTTCACATGAATTTGATTTTGCTGAAACCAAAATCCTATGTAAAGAGAGGAATCTCGGCAGGAGAATCTTTAGCAAGATGTTGGAGATCCACCTTGAACCCAACTCGATCAATAAAAAAACTGACATTGAAGATCTGAGTTTAATTTTTCTCCAATTTATTAGAAATGGGCAATAAAAATGAAAACTCATACAACATATCTGACATACATCTGTAATAATAATCACACTGAATTCTAATAACTCTCCAATTTCATAACAATCAAACAAAATGTCAACGTCATTCTACTTTCAAATATAAATTAACTACAATCTAACCAAGAGATAGAAATACACTGTCCTTAACAAAATGACAAGAAAAACACAACAAAAAAATCTTTTATAAATCAAAATCACCTTATAACCATTCAATTCCTCGTACCATCCTAACAAAATGGAGTAAAAAGCATATTATATTTCCCAAAGAGGATTATGTAGCGGTTTTCTCATATTTTTTTCTGATGAATAAGTGTAATAAAGTGCCCCCACAAAGACTAAATTTTGAACACACCACTTAGCAGTAAGTACTTTAATGTTTTGAATTGAAATAGGGTTATTCTTTACTTTTAATCTCAAAAATACTGATATCTACTATAATTGTGGCCCTGATGAAGAAAATGAAATATTTTCGAAAGTTTGGCGTTGCTAAAAAGTGTTAAAAACTTTTTAGTTCTTTTCTAAAGATCGCTTACCCCAAGAATAAAATACTGGTGTTTAACTAGTCGGTTAAGACTACCCGTCTCCTATATATATATATATATATATATATATATATATATATATATATATATATATATATATATATATATATATATATATATGTAAAGAGGAGGGTTCCACGTGAGGCCAGCGACCTGCTTGGGTAAAAAAAACAAAGTGCTCCTAAAACCAAAGGTATAGCTTCGGAACGGACTGGATTAAATAATGACAACCTGGCGAGAATAAGGACTAAACGCATACGGAAACCGACTTCACTAAGAATTGGATGTTGGAACATAACATCATTTAACAACAAAGACCAAGAAATCATACTTGAAGTAAAAAGACATAAATTAGACATATGTGCACTCTCGGAGACCAAAAAAACAGGCAAAGGCAACAACAAATATGAAAACTACATACTGATATACAGTGGCAAAGAAAAAAATGAAAGAGCTGCATCAGGGGTTGGCATACTGCTACTTGAAAGATTTGAAAACCAAGTCAGCAAAACGAAATATATTAACGACAGACTACTACAAGTGACGATCAAACTACAAAAATCAAGATCAACACACATAATAAGTATATATGCACCCGATACCAGCAAACCTCAAACGGAGATAGACCTGTTTTACCAGAACCTACAAACAGTTTTAGACATACCTAGTGATGATGAAATAATAGTTCTAGGGGATTTCAATGCGAAAATTGGCGATGAAGGTATTCCTGGCATCAAAAATCGATTCAACGAAGAAACTATAAGCGATAGTGGTGAACAAATGATAAAACTATGCATACCAAATGAACTTAGAATTAACAAACACCTTTTTTCCACATAAACCACAACACAAATACACCTTCGAAAATACTCGTGGACAAAGATCAACAATTGATTACGTAATCACAAATAGAAATATTTATCCAACAAGAATACAGGACGTGAGAACTTTAGCTTCTGCCAATGCTGGAACGAATTACCATCTTGTAATAGCAAAAATACGAACAACCATGCAACGACTTCGTAGCGAACCCGTCGAACAAATAAGCAAAATCAATATAGAATCTCTATCCGACGACTCAACCAAATATCTATATCAACAAAAGTTAACAGAAAAAATAGCCACAAATGATATTCGAGAGTCCGATGACATAGAAATGGCATGGACAAAACTAAAAGCTAATATGCTAGAAGCAGCAGAAGAAGCAATTGGAAGAAGGACTATAAAGAAAGGGGGAACACCAAACACAAAACCTTGGTTCAAACAAGAAGTTAAGACATTAGCTGAAGAAAAAAGAAAATCGTACCTACAATACAGAGCCAATGCTATAACATACAATGATCAAAAAAATGTAAGAAACAGGGTCAACGAGAATATCCAGATAATCAAAAAGAGAGCATTGGAAGAAATTTTCGATCGATATGGAACATGATCTGTACGGAAGACAAAAAAAATATGGAATCTACTGAGAAATAGAAAAAAAAAACCAATAAATGAGTACATACAAAATACAAAAATTACGGTGGAAGAATTGGAAAGATATTTCGAAAAACTCTATAGTCCATCAGAAACTAAATCATTAACACAGGAAATACAGCATGAAGATGAAAATGTTGCCCAACCAAATAGGACCATTTCCTTGAATCAAATACAGCACATGGCAGCGAAACTAAAAAACAGAAAAGCCCCGAGCATGGACGATATTAAGAACGAAATGATCAAATATGGAGGTGATAAATTACTAGAAGAATTACAGATTTTCTTTAACAAAATACTCACAGCCAAGATTATACCATCCGAATGATACCAATTTTCAAAAAAGTAGAAAGGACAAATCCAAAAAACTATCGAGGTATTAGCTTAATGAGTGCGGTACTAAAATTGTTCACTAAAATTTTAGCAGAAGAAATAATGTTAACTGGAATCTGTGAAGAACAGCAAGGGTTCAGAAAGAACAGGTCTACTATAGACGCCATATTTATAATCCGCCAAATTACCGAAAAAGCCATAGAGTTTAATAAGATAGCCTTTATGTGTTTTCATTGATCTTACTCAGGCATTCGATAGGGTACGGTTAACTGATGTCATAACCCTACTACAAAAAAGGGGAATTCACCCGAATATAATAAAAACTATCGAAGAGTTGAACATCAACAACCACAGATATGTAAGAGTGGCAAATAAATTGAGCAATAAAATACCTATGACAACCGGAATCAGACAAGGAGAGAGCCTAAGCCCAATCTTATTTAACATCATAATGGATGAAATTATAAACGAAGTAAAGAAAACTGGGAGAGGATATCGATTGGGAGACAAAGAAATAAAAATAATATGCTGCGCCGATGATGCAGTAATTATATCAGAAGACGAAGATAACTTACAGAGACTCCTACATAAGTTCCAACAAACAGCAAAAGTGTTTAATATGCAAATATCTGTAAAGAAAACAAAATCTAAAGAACCGAAAAGATGCAAACTCGCGATATATGATCAGAGTGTAGAACAAGTGATGTCCTTCAAATATATAGGGGCAAACATAACAAGTACCAGGAACCTTAAGGAGGAAGTAAAAACTCAAACAACAAAAGCATCATTAATATCAGGATATTGATGGAGTGAGGTCGAATGGAATGAAAGTTTCTACGGGTGTTCCACAGGGGTCCATTCTCGGACCGCTGCTTTTTTTCAATTTTTGTAAACGATTTACCGAATATCGTTAATGACCAAAGTAATTTAACCATGTTTGCAGACGATAACAGTTATGTATGCTGTGAGAGCACCACCACTTTGGCTCTAGATAAACTTCAGAATATGTTAAGAGTTTTTGAACAGTGGTTCAAAACTAATATGTTAAGTCTTAATGCTGAAAAGACTGTTTTTTATAAATTTTGTGCCTAGGGCATCCCAATTTGTTGAAAGTTTTCTGATTAGGACTATGTAAACGGACATTCCATTGCTCAGGTAACGGAGACTAAATTGTTAGGTGTCTATATAGACAACAGTTTAAATTGGGGATGTCATATAAATGAATTGTGCAAAAGGCTTTCATCGGTGTGTTTTGCCATTTTTCGATTAAAAAGTGTCGTTAACTTTAATACAATAATGTCTTATTACTATGCACACTTTGTGTCTCGATTGAAATATGGCTTAATATTTTGGGGTGCTTCCCCTAATATGGTCAGAGTATTTAGAATGCAAAAAAGAGCAGTTCGAAATATTGCAGGTGTCAGATCAAGACATTCATGCCGTGAACTTTTCAGGAAGTTTGCTATACTCACTCTGCCTGCTATGTACATATTGGAGGTTCTGATTTATGTTAAGAGTAATTTGAATAAATTTGTAGCCATGGCCGACATGCATAATTACTACACAAGATATAACAAAAATTTAGTTATACCAGAACACACATTATCTCTATTTGAAAAGAGTCCCTATTACAGCGGCATAAAGCTTTTTAATAGTCTGCCGACTAGTATTAAATCTTTAAATTTAAGTATGTATAAGAGACTAATATCAAGATTGTTAATTGAGAATGTCCCTTATAGCACTCAGGATTTTTTTCAGATTGAGGACTTTACATTATAAATGTTTGTATGTAAGCTAGAGTGCGTGTAATTGTAACTTTTTGGATCTTTATATCATGAGTGTTTGTATGTTAGCTGCAGTACGTGCAACTGTAAAGCTTTTTAGATCCTTATTTTCACAGGATGTATACATTTTGTGACTTGACTTGACTTTTTCCATACCTTGTATCAGGTCTCATGAAATAAAAGTTTATTTATTTATTTATTTATTTAAGAGATATAATTTGGAGAAACAAATATATGAGCACCAGGAGCAAAGTAAGAATATACAAAACGTGCGTAAGATCGATCATGACGTACGCGATAGAAACCAGAGCAGAGAACACAATAACAACAGAAATGCGAACACTTAGATCGATAACAGGACATACCTTATTTGACAGGAAGAGATGTGAACGAATAAGGGAAATGTGCGAAATACAGGATGTGGTGAGATGGGCAAGGAATAGGAGAAGAGAATGGAGAGACCATGTGGACAGAATGCCAAATGACCGGTTGGCTAAGGTTGCAAAAGAGAAGCGACCAAACACACCTCGACCGCTCGAAAGGCCACCAACAAGATGGTATGAGAGCTGGTCTTCATCATCGCAATTGTTTCTGGGAAACTGGGGATATATATATATATATATATATATATATATATATATATATATATATATATATATATATATATATATATATATATATATATATATTAATATAACTGTAATGAAAGTCAAAAGAAAATTAGGAATGAGACTTAAAAAAAGAGAAAAACAATAAAGAAACATCGTGTAGGACGAGGAATATCATTATATAGAGGTATATCGGAAGCTAGAAAAGGATTTATGGGAAAACAATTTCAAACAGCTCTTAAGTCAATAGAGAGGGAAGCTTGTAAATTCTAAGACAAGAGTAATACATATTCCCAAGAATGAGGGCTTTTTACCACTTATACCTATATTTGCTGGTTTGTCTGCTTTGGATGTTCTTGGAGGGGGAGTTACCCGTGGGGGAGCGGGATAGAATATCTCCCCCGGTACGTTCTGCCTGTCGTAAAAGGCGACTTAAAGAACAACCTAGATGGTAGATGCCCAGATCCCACCGGCATCGCCCCGTGTGATACCATCGCATCGGCTTAGGCTGCGTGAAGTTGCTTAACGTTTCATGGCTGTGCCGATGTCCCGGACTGTAGGACCAAATAGCATGATGAGGTACCTGGATACAAAAAATTCCATAGGTAAAATAGCCTCCCGTTCGGATCTCCGGGTGCGGGATGGTTCAGGGGCGTCTACATGCAGAGATTATAATTTTAAAATAGATTTTTGCAACATACGAGGTTTAAACTCGAACATAAATTCAGTGCACCAGCACCTACAATCAAATAAACCTCATGCTCTCGCTCTTTGAAATCAAGGTCAGTTCATCGACCAGCACAGTCAACTACCTTTGTCCTGGGTACGACTTCTATTCCCGATTTAGGCGTAACTTTGGAATCTGTCTTTTTGTCAGAAGCGACCTTTCTTGTCAACGAGAAGATGCTCTGGAGCCCCCAAACTTTGATGTTATGTGGTTAAAAATAACGACTCAACAAACCACAAGGTTCATCTGTATCCTCTATCGACCACCAAGTGATACTAACTTTACAACAATTTTCGCTTCTCTTGCAGACACCATCGATCGTTTACAAATTAATTACTCAAATGCCGAAATTACCATTCTGAGCGACTTTAATGACCACGACATCAACTGGCTTGAATATTCAAATACTACGGACGAACAAGGTCGTGAAGCTGAATTATTCCCAATCAGTTGTGGCTTAACTCAGCTTATTGATGAACCGACACGGATCCCTAATCGAGACGGGGAGTTCGCCAATCTTCTTGATCTGTTTTTAACCACAAATCCGGAGGTTTACACGGTCACCGTAAATCCGCTGTTAGGTTCTTCCGATCATAAACTGCTTTCGACATCCAGTATCCTACTAATCAGTGACAGAGAGGCGCCTAAACTGCGCAAGATTTGGCACTACAAATCTGCTAAATGGGAAGATCTCATGGAATAATTTCGAACTTTCCCTTGGTTACACGTTTGTTTTCGATCCGACGACCCATCTGACTGCGCTAGGGAGGTTTTCGATGTTATTTTGGCTGGTATGGAAGCTTACTTCCCGTTTTCGAAGAAATTCCCTTCCAACGGCAAGCCTTGGTTTGACCAAAAATGTAAAGAAGCTGTTGCTTCTAAACTTCTTGCCTACCGACAATGGCGCGAGGATCCTAACACCATAAACCGTAACACCTTTGTTCGTGCCCGGAACAGATGCAAAGAAATTATCGACGAAAGAAAGAAGGACACAATCAACGAATTAGAAACAAACTTCTCGCTTGTCCCAACAATTCCAGGTCAGTTAGTCAAAATTTCACCAAATCCACCATACCACCACTCACACGGCCAGATAATTCTATTGCAACGACACCTGTTGAGAAAGCGAACTTGTTGGCTGACCTCTTTGCTTCACATTCCACTGTCGATTTCCAAGGAAAAACACCACCTACTATTCCCATAGTGCAGTCAAAGATGCCCGATATTGTCTCCAGACAACGTATCATAAAGCGTATCATAATGAAGCTGAACACCAAAAAAGATTCTGGCGCTGACTGAATACCTGCCATAGTTCTCAAAAACTGTGCGATGGAACTAACATCAGTTTTCTGTAGACTTTTCAAACTGTCCTACAGAAAGAGAATATTACCTTCCTGCTGGAAATGTGCCACAGTTCAGCCGATACCTAAAAAAGGCAAGAAGACCTTGCCAAATCACTACCGACCAGTCGCACTGCTCTCAATAATTTCGAAATTCATAGAAAAGGCTATCAATCAGCATCTTCTAAAATATCTTGAAAGATTCAACATTATTAGCCATCACCAGTAGGGCTTTCGTAAACATAGATCAACAGGGACATGTCCAAGGTATTCGACCGTGTTTGGCACGATGGACTGTTGGCTAAGCTACACTCTTATCATATGTCTGAAAATTTCTATTTGTGGCTCTCGTGTTTTCTCAGAGAGCGTTCTTTACGAGTGGCAGTAGACGGATTTCTTTCTAACACCTTCACTATCAACGCCGGTGTGCCCCAAGGCGCCATACTGTCCCCTACTCTCTTTCTCATTTACATTAACGATCTGCTGGAAAAGAACGGAAATCCACTCTACAGCTTTGCAGATGACAGTACACTTATCTCCTCATTCACCTTGAACGCTCGGACATCGGCTTCTCAGACAAATATCCGCAGAGAGCAGGAAGTCATTCAACTTAACAAAGACCTGGAAGAAATTCTACCTTGGGGTGACAGTAATCAAGTGGAATTTAACGCTACAAAAAACCCATGCAGCAGTTTTTTCTAAAAGAGTTAACGTTGCTGAATCCGACATAGTTATGTCGGGGCACTCCATTCCCCTAGCATCGTCGCTCAATTTATTGGGCGTTAATTTTGGAGCAAATATGTCCTGACATGTTGCAGACATTGCAAGGAGAGCTTCTTAAAAGTTGGGAATATTATTTCGAACCAGAAAGCTTTACACTCCACAACAACTCTTGATTCTTTACAAAGCTCAAATTCGACCACCTATGGAATACTGCTCCCATGTTTGGGGGCTCCGCTTCCAAACATACACTGCATTTGTTGGATTCTGTTCAGAGGCGAGATATTCGTCTGGTTGGAGACCCGGAACTGACCGGCGGGCTTGATTCACTGGAACATCGAAGAACGGTTGGCGACTTGAGCCTATTCTACAAGTATTTTTATGGAAAGTGTTTTAAAGGATATAGCTCGCTTAATTCCTCCCAGAACGGTGCATATTAGAAGTACACGTTACGCAAATGCTTCACATCCGTATGAGGTTCAGCTTGTTACTCCTCGTACAACGCTTTTCAGTCTTTTATATGGAGAACATCATCCCTTTGGAATAATTTGCCCAGGACTGTGTTTCTCAACGAGTACAATTTACAGTGATTCAAGAACGTGAATCGTTTTTTTTTCCGCACGCTGTAGTGCTTTAGGGACTTCCTTGCAATACGTATGCTAGACCCATAAAAAAGGAGGAAAACCTGGTATTACAGAAGCTGTAACTTATGCGAGATCGGCCAAAGAAAGGTTATCTGAAGCTAAATGACGTAATCAAATGATGGAATCAATTGCAATTTGAAAAAAAAGAATGGCTTGTTTCTAAATTCTTATAAAACAGAACGCTGATTATTTTTAAAACTATAACCAAAAAACTGCTAAATTATATACCTCGGAATCCGCTTACAAATTATGATTTAATAACTACTCAGTGTATATCACCACTAAACCAAACACTTTATTTTTGCTCTCGAAGCGCGTTTCGCTAACCATGTTAGTTTCATCAAGAGTGGTGATTGAGTGAGTCAGTCATCGCTCTTGATGAAGCTAACATGGTAAGCGAAACGCGTTTCAAGTACAAAAATAATATGTTTGGTGTAGTGTCATTGTGCCAAAGATTCCACATTCCCAACATAGATGATTTAATAAAGTATGTTACATTTTTAAAATTTCCTAATTTTCGGGGTGTATTTATGAGGAATAAATTATCTAAAAGGATTAACATGAAATTGGAATTTTTAGTTTGGATAGCTACGGTGGTAATGGCACTCATTGGACAGCATATATAAAAAAGGAAAAAGAAATTACTTTGATAGTTATGGTAATTTACGTCTCTCATCTGAGTTAAATTTAGATTTTTATAATGACAATAATAAAAACATACATACAGTTACAACAAACATCAAACTGTCAACCAGACAAATTGAGGTCAACTTTGTTTAAAATTTCTTCGTATTAACATATGATGAACAATCTTACTCAGTCTCTACAATAATATTAAAGGGATATCTCATATAGTTTGGTTATTACCAGTAATTTTCCTTTTTCAACGGTAGAATTTAATTCTGCTATATATCTAGAAGAAGATGCTGAGTATGTTGTTGGACTAGCAAATTTTGAAACATTTAATGCGATACCTAACACTGACGAGCTTAATAATGCAGTGATTTTTGATAATAATAATGTATTTTTGATACCTGAAGGTAGCTATGAATTGGATAACCCAAACAAATTTATACGTTATAAATGTAATAAAAAAGGTATTAAATTTAACATATTTGCAAATAATAACACCTTATACACACTTTTTATGTAATCAGCTGGCGTAAAGTTTTAATAAGGCGATAATTCGTAAATTATTAGGTTTTAGAAATAAACGATTAGAGCAGAATATAGAACATAGATCAGACAAGCCTGTGGAGATTATTAAAATAAATTTTATACATATCGATTGTAGTAAGGATCATATCTTAAAGATAACTAAGCATGTACATCAATTTTTCCCAACGTAGTTCCCGGTTTTAAAATAACAGAATCACCACAAAACGTCATTAATCTTCCAGTAACTGTAAAAAGCATAGGAAAAATTACTGTTAAAATTAAATCAAGAAGGTGAACTTGTTAATTTTAGAGGAGAAATCCTAACCTTAAGACCCTATCTTAAAAAATTTCATGAAAAACAGTAGTTCTTTATCACAAAAAACCATCCAACATAAATTTGGCTACAAAGCTTAGTATAAAAAAGCTTAAAAAGAAAGGAAACAAACATATTTTATTTAGTAATAAATCACGAAGGATAACACCTTCTAATAGACAATTTCTAAAAAGTTTGGGTTTTAAACTTAACTAGTAATAGAATATTTAAATGTAAAAGAAAAATATTTTTTTTCACTCACAAATTCTAGAAGGTTTAGAATTTTGAAATATTTGACACCAGCTTGTGAATAATAACAAAACTCTACAAAAAAATATTTTGTTTTTGTCCTAAAATTTATTTTATGATTTTTGTATTCATTATGCTCCAAAATAAAGAAAAAGTACCCATATTCCATATAAAGTTTGATTTTGTGGTAGTTATCATAATAATACATTTTTTTGAGTTATCGTAGAAATATTAAATAGTTCTGGTATATTCAAAAATATCGCGAAAAAATAAAGGGGTCGTAACCTTCACACAGTGTCTACAGATGTCACTTAAGTAATAAACAACAATGTACTGTTTTGTAGAAAACTTAGAGGTTAAAATGTCGTCGAGAAAGTGTAAATATCATGCTGATGCATTTTGTTATATATGTGGTATATTTATTAAAGTACGAGATATAAAATTTTATTGAAACGCATGTGAAAAGCTTTGTGAAGCCTACAAAGCCTATTTCAACTGCCCTGTTCGAAATCTAGACAAGCTCTGGGCTCCACATGTTGCCTGTAGTAATTGCAAAAGATGTTTAGAAGATAAACAATTTTTAGTAAAAAAAATATATGTTTATTTTTATCTTTATTTATTTCAGTTTGGTATCGAGGTGAGAAACGGAGTATGAAATTCGCAGTACCGAGAATTTGGCGAGAGCCAAGAGACCACGTTAATGACTGTTATTTTTGCGTAGTAAATCCAGCTAAAGGACGTAGAGGCAAAAATGCGAAACCCATCAAATATTCTGACCTTGCTCCATTTTTTGCTCCAATCTCACATAGCCCACAACTTCCAGTACCTGAACCTCCTAAAAAATTGTCTCAGTCAAGCTCATCTCAGAGTCCAAACAAAAATATTGAAGATGAAGAATTTGTACTGTCACAGGAACCACCGAAACCCCATTTTCTTACCTCAGAAGACTTTAATGACTTAATAAGAGAGATTTGAATTTGCCGAAGAGTAAGGCAGAGCTTTTGAGTTCTCGTTTGAAGCGTTTGCTTATTGATGTCAAAATAACATATCAACGAAGTCGGCATGAGACATTTGCTATGTTCTTCACCAAAGAAGATAGACTTTATTATTGTAACGATATAAGAGGTTTGTTTGAAGCAATTGGGATGCCCTGTGTTCCCAGTGAATGGCGTTTATTTATTGACAGCTCGACGAAAAGCTTGAAAGCCGTTTTATTACATAACGGAAATAAATTTCTATCTCTTCTGTACGTCTAAAAGAAAACTATGAAAGTGTTAAAATTTTACTCGAAGCTTTAAAATATCAAGAGTATAAGTGGCAGTTCATTGGAGATTTTAAGATGTTATCCGTGTTATTTCTGTTTGTGGGATAGTAGAGCGGATGCTCAACACTATGTTCAACGATCATGGCCACTAAGAACAGAATTTTGTGTTGGGAAACAAAACGTTAAATGGAAACCTATTCCTGAACCTGAAAATGTATTAATGCCGCCTTTATACATCAAGTTGGGGCTTATGAAACAATTCGTAACAAAGCTATAAGAAAAATCTGAAGCTTTTACATTTTTAAAAAAACTTTTTTCCAAAGTTGTCAGAAGCAAAGGTTAAAGCTGTAATTTTCGTCGGTCCACAAATTAAAAAAATTTTGTCACTGAAGAATTTCCAAAATTACTTACTAGTGCTCAAAAAAAAAGTTGGAATAGTTTTAATTTTTTTTTTTTTTTAAAGCAGTAGCCCTGGATTTTTAGGGAATAACAAAGTTGAAAATTACTAAGAGCTAGTTGAAAACATGTTAGAAAACTTTAAAACCATGGGATGCAGAATGTCTCTAAAAGTACATATGTTGCATGCTCATTTAGATAAATTTGAAAACAACATGGGGGCGTACTCAGAAGAACAAGGAGAACGTTTTCATCAAGATATTATGAACTTCGAACAACATTATCAGGACCAATACAACGAAAATATGATGGGGGACTACATTTGGGGTTTAGTGAGAGAAAGTACTTATGAACATGAAAGAAAAAGTAACAGAGTTCACTTTTATACTTTTTTCCACTATTTTGTAATTTGAGATGATAATAAAAGTTGATAAAAATCATATATAAATATATTTGTTTCGATTTATCAACAAATAAAAATTTAAACTATGGATTTTCTAAAATACTGTTCAAAAAAATAAAAAAACCGTTCTCCTGGATACAAAAGCAAACTTTTTCAGGCCGTATATATTTTTTTCGTCTAACTGTCGATAAATCTATCGAAATTTCATACCCTCTTATCAAAGTCAAAATTCGTGTTGACCTGTGTAATCCATCATATCATTATAAAAACGGATTTGTTCTATATTGTATTATATACATACGAGTATAAATTAAAACATGTATTATACAATTTTTCAATTTATTTATTTAAATCACTAATAGAAATATCATGTGTAGACATTATTTAAATGTGTTATTGAAGAGAACTGAATAGGATTCTAGGTATGTGTCTTCTTAGAGCTCGCAATTCTATTCCCCTACTTCCATCAGAATGAGATGGATAAGGTATTATATGTTAAGCGGTAATTTGTAGGAATGTTGATGGTAGACGGAGGCAGAAATTTTACCTCCGAGAGGCAAAATTTTTACGTCTTTGAGGTAAAATTGTTGCCTCTTCCTCCGCCTCCTCCTTGCATTCCCACAAATACACTACTTATTTATGTTTTGGTAGTACCTAATTAGGATATTTATTTTTTGGCTCTTATTCTTGATGCTAATATTGCAGCTTTTATGGTCTTTCTTTGTTGTATGAGCTTGGATGTTTCTTGTGATATACATTCTCTCCAGATTATCATATGGCTGGATATAATAAATAGAAATCTAATAATGCCAATATGTAAAAATGTCACTACCTATTTATAAATATTAATTGTGTGGTAGGAATATGATAAAAAAAGACAATTTTAGAAAGAGATATTTTTATATAAATCCAATGCAATATAGAGTGAAAAAATACATTTAAAATTTAAAAATATATCCTTTATTTCTCAAACATTTTTAACTGTAGATTTTTGAGTTTTTACAGCAGATCAGCAAGTCTGAAAAATCTTAGTTCCTCCCATAGATAATGAGGTCTACACCGAAGGAAAAGTAATCTCGTCAAGGTCTCATTACCTGGGAACAATTCGAGTAAAATTAATAAAAAGGGAGAGGCTATGCAAGTATAGCCACCTATAGGTAGGATGTAATAATTCAAAGTGAGAACAGAAGGCGTTAAATTTCACAAAACATTTATTTAACACAGATAATTATAAGAGATACACTAAACATTAAAAGATGTATAATTAATTTAGATCTAGCCTATTATTTGCAGTACAAATAAACACAAATATCTAAAAATTTATTGAAAGTGTTGTTTTGTTAATTGTTAATTTAAAAACTAAATTTATTTTTGAATGCAAAATTCTATTGAACCATAGTGATTCCATTTTTTATTTGGACGTATAATATCAGACTTATGGCAATTTTAGATCGTGATTAGGAGCCCGGTAATAGATTTCGGTTAGATAAGATTTGTAAGTAGAAGTGGTTTTAATAGTAAATAGTCATTGGCAGTCTCTCCGTTTGTTTCTAGTAATAAAATGCTATTTTCTGATAATACAAGTCTACAATAAAAAAGTGGTGTTTTGGTACAGCTCTGTTTTTATCTATAGTTGATAAGGAAGGTAATATACTACATATCGACAAAATTTATTTTACCTTGTCAGCTTTAGTTCACTACCTAACCTTATTTTTTATTTTTAGCCGTCTTATTCGAAAACAGCAAGTTTTACAATAACACTAATAAAAGTAATCTTATTATTTCATAATTGTTAGTAAGTTAAGACCTTGTGTTAACAATCCTGATAAGTTTTGTTACATTTGTGGGGAATATATTTTGAAAGATCAGCGAAAATTGGTAACAGATACTGTGACCCGTTCGTATTTCGCTTACTTCAGTATAGAAATTTGCAATCAAGATAAAGCGTGGGTTCCTTCTAGTATATGTAAAATGTGCATTGAACATATGCGACAATGAGAGAAAGGTACACGTAAATCTCTGAAATTTGGAGTACCCATGATTTGGAAATAACAAAAAAATCATCACGACGACTGTTACTTCTGTATGACAAATATAGTGGGTATCAATAAAACCAATAGTCATAAATGGAAATACCCCAATATTTCTTCAGTAAAAAGACCAATATCCCATTCAGAAAACGTTCCAGTACCAGTTTTTTCATCAGCTACCATAATTTCAGGATGAAGAAATTGAAGAACCCAGTGCTTTTCAAGGAATTTAATATTGTGCAGAAACATCAAATCCTAATTTATTTTCACAAAAAGAGCTTAATGATCTCATCAGACACTTAGATCCTTCAAAAGAGCGTGCTGAATTGTTAGCATCAAGATTAAAAGAAAAAAATTGCCTATCCTCTGATGTAAAAATTTCTTCATATCGCACCAGAGAACAAAACTTATTGCAATTTTTTTCTTCTGATGTAAATTCAGTATATCGTAGTGATGTGAGCGACTTACTGACTTTGATGGGCTTGGAGACCTATCAGGCAAGTGATTGGCGTCTCTTTATTGACAGCAGTAAACGAAGTCTAAAAGCTGTACTTTTACATAATGGCAATAAACATGCTTCTATTCCGATTGACCACTTTACTTGTAGGAAAGAAGAATATCAACTGATACTGTTACAGAAAATAAAATATGTTGAACATAAATGGGTGATATGTATTGACTTGAAGATGGTTAATTTTTTGTTAGAATAACAAAGTGGTTATACAAAATATCCATGTTTTATTTGTTTGTGGAACAGTCGAGCTAAATCAAGACACTGGATACAAAAAAATTGGCCTGTGAGAGATGTCTTGGTCGTTGGTGAAAGCAATGTGATAAATGAGCCTTTGGTTTTGAGAGAAAAAAACATTCTTCCAACCTTGCACATAAAATTGGGGCTAATGAAGCAGTATGTCAAAACTCTGGACAAAAATGATCAATGTTTCCATTTTTTTACTTAAAAATTTCCTAGATTAAGTCCTGAAAAAACTAAAAGCAGGCATTTTTGATGGGCCCCTAATACGTCGATTAATTAAAGACTCTACTAATTTTGAGACATCTATGACTGAAGTTGAACGACTTGCGTGAAAATCTTTTGTAGCGGTTGTACAAAATTTCCTCGAAAATTGCAAGGCTGAAAACTATATAGAATTAGTTGATAAAATACTTCTTCATTTAAAAAATGTAGGCAGGTCATATGAGCATAAAAATACACTACCTTAATAGTGATATAGATCATTTTCAACATAACCTAGGAGATTTGAGCAAAGAACGACTTGCGTGAAAATCTTTTGTAGCGGTTGTACAAAATTTCCTCGGAAATTGCAAGGCTGAAAACTATATAGAATTAGTTGATAAAATACTTCTTCATTTAAAAAATGTAGGCAGGTCATATGAGCATAAAAATACACTACCTTAATAGTGATATAGATCATTTTCAACATAACCTAGGAGATTTGAGCGAGAAACAAGGAGAACGTTTTCACCAAGATATAAAAACAATGGAGAACAGGTATCAAGGCAGATGGGACATTCATATGATGGCACGCTATTGCTGGGACCTTATGCGAGATTGCCCAAGACAATTTCACTATAAAAAATCACTTAAAAAACAATTTCTTCATTTAGAATGTTAAAATAAAGCCATATTTTTGTAAAAATGCATTTTTTTTTCTATCTCATTAACTAGAGCTGATATAAAAAAACATTTTTGACATCACCTTATCAGACGTACCCAAAATCAGGTCTAAGATCCTAAGCACCAAAATGTGTGTAGGCTAGTGTAATCAAATATATTTTGCTACAAATAATAGCCCTTTTATTAAAATGACTCGCTATGGAATATGGTACCGCTGTAAAGTTAGCGCAGTAAGGTAAAATTCTGGGAGAGTTTCTCCTATATGTGTTTTGTAAGGGTCGTCTGACTCGGCTTTGGTGTGTGTTTCCTTAGTATATATATTTAATTCGTTGTATGGTAATTAAACAAATTCATTTGATTACTACTGACTCTTGTTTTAATATTCTATTAGTTTAGTTAGATTTTAAGTTACTTTCCAATTAGTCGAAACGAATATATTGTGCTGTTTGATGAAAGTCTCGTCCTAATAAAATATTTAAAATATATATGTACAATAGAATACTATTTTTACATAGTGTCGAACTTGTTAAAAACATGTATCACACACTTAATATTTCTTTTCAGAACTATCTGGTGTATTATTTTCATGTTTATTGTGTTGATGTTTCACGAATTCGTAAATTATTATTATGAAATAAAAAACTAGTTCCTAAATGCCTTAGTTCATGCAAATATATACTATGAATAAAGCAACACATTGTAAAACGAATTTACTTTTTTAAACATGTCACTCGGTCTGACGCTCTGTTGATATTATAACTCTTCAAAAAATGAGATGTCAATTTCTCTTGGCACGTGTATAATACCTAATGAGAGAATGAAGCCTGTAATTCTTGAGCGTTATCGCTTAAGGCGGAAAGGGTGGAGATCGATAAATTTTGCATGGTTTTATTAGTAATTAACTAATCTTTTCTAGTTTCTTGACGAAGTAAGAAACAAATATGTATGAATACTTATAGTAGAACCTTAAAGGGGAAGGGAGGGTATATATATATATATATATATATATATATATATATATATATATATATATATATATATATATATATATATATATACATAAATGTCCTAGTCAAGGTTTTTGGAGTCGAGAAATTTTTTTTATTATTATTATTATTTTAATTTTTTTTTATTATTGTCACGTGTAACCCATGAAGTAGGCGATAGGGATGAGAAACATTAAATATATACAGTTTCAATAGTATTCTGTGAATTTTTCCAGGTTTTTTTAGTTGGGAGACTGGGCAAATTTTAATTATTATTTTTAATAATACTAATAAAGAATCCAAGAAGTGGAGAAGGGAAGTAGAAGAGTGACTTCGTATCTATATTGTTGTAGATCTTCTTTCAGTCGAGTAATCGACACATTGCTTTTTTTAAATTGTTTTTCACTGTTAATATGAAAAATGGGTATAAGGCGTGTGGGTCATTGCATCTTTTCAATAGTATTATGAGAATTTTTCCTGGCTTTTATTATGATATTGGGTACTTTTATATAAAATAATTTTTCTATGGTAAAATATACACGGAGTGAAAAGGTTGAGGTAGGGGGCTAAAAAAGTGATTGCATGTAAGTCGTAATGTACTTCTATTTTAGTGCTCTCATTCTTCCATTTAAAAGAGAACTGTTATTAAAGGAACTTCTCTGCGTTTCTGAAAGCCGTCAAAATTAAGCTGCTAAAACAATATTGTATTGTCGATCCCTCTCTGTGGGTACAGTCGATCTCATATTAAAGAAACATATTTTAATAATTCATCTTGTACTTGCTCCGATGGTAATATATATATTTACTCTAAATTGGTGACGATATCAAGAAACCACATTCCAATTTGCTACTCACCAAGGATGTTAACACAGGCAGCTGTATTTCTAAACGACTTACAATTTCTCAAGTGAAAGCCCAATATTTGTACGATTTCTGCTATTTCTTTGTCTATATGAGCACGAAAATGTAGCTTAGCTTGAACTTTAACTAACATAGATACATCAACATCATAATCATTAGGACTGATCAAATTATACATTTTTTATTAAATAACATCACTGAGCACTGACTAGCGTACAGTTTATTGAGTGCACACTAATTATAAACTCTGTTAAAAGAATTTTGTAATTTTTTGTAATCCTCAAGTCTCTCCATTGGTAAATAAAGCTTTAAGTCATCGGCGAATTTTTGATAATTGACGTCTATATCTTCCGAGATATAATTCATAAATATTATAAAATAGAATTTCAGAACTTGATAAGAACATGAGATGTTCTAACATTTGTGAAGGTTTAATGCCAACAAGAGAACGGAATTAATTTTTCTTTTCCTTTATGACGTAGGAAGTATTTAATCAAATAAACCCAATAATACCATAACGCAAACGTTAAATTTTTACATTTTTTTATGTTGCAGAGAATCCCTAAACCGCTACGTTGCTCATAAAATCATTGTAAATCGTACTCGATCGAAAACACAGACATGGGCAAATTATTCCAAAGGGATGAGGTTCTCCATATAAAACCGTTGTACGAGGAGTGACAAGCTGAACCTCATACGGATGTGAAGTATAGGCGCGACGTGTATTTCTAGCATGCATCGCTCTGGGAGGAATTAAGCTACATCCATCCAACACTTTCCATCAAAATATTTGTAGAATAGATTCAAGTCGCCAACCGTTCATCGATGTTCCATTGAATTAAGGTTGCTGGCTAGTTCCGGGTCTCCAATCAGACGAATAGCTCTCTTCTGACGAGAATCCAACAAATACAGTGTATGGTTTGGTACAGAGTCTCCAACATGGAGCAATATTCCATCGTTGGTCGAATTTGAGCTTGGTGCAGAATTAACAGTTGTTATGGAGTGTAAAGCTTTCTATTTCGAAATAATATTTCGAGCTTTAAGAAGCTCGCTTGCAATGCTTGTAACATATTTATGCCAAGACATATTTGCTCCAAAATTAACGCCCAACAAATTGAGTGACGAAGCTATATAATGCCCCGGGTTCAGCAACGTTAACTTTTTTAGAAAAAAACTGCCGCCTGGGTTTTTGTAGCGTTAAATTCCACTTGGTTACTGTCACCCCAAGATAGAATTTGTTCCAGATCTTTGTTAAGTTGAAAGACTTGCTACTCTCTGCAAATATTTGCATGAGTAACCGATATTCGACCATTCAAAGTGAATGGTCCCTCTCTCTCTCTCTCTCGACAGCAGCAGGTGAAAGCCGTCCGAAGCGACCAAAGACACAACAGTCGGCTAGGGAGGTTTTGGCCTCTGTATTTTTTTGATGCGATAGAATAATTTTCATCGACTACGCTGAGAAAGAAAAAACCGTCAATGGCGAATGTTGTATAAAGTTATTGGTGAGTTTAAAGGCAGAAATCAGAAAGAAACGGCCCCAAATGAACAAGAAAAAAGCGCTCTTTCATCATGACAACGTCTTACAAGTCAATGGTTACGATGGCAAAATTGCATGAATTGAAGTTCGAATTGCTTCACCATCCACCGTATTCTCTAGATTTGGCCTCCAGCGAGTGTTATCCATTCGCAGATCTCAAAAAAATGCTAGCAGGAAAGAGATTTGGCTCCAATGAAGAAATCGTCTCCGAAATTGAGGCCTATTTTGAATGCAAATACAAATCCTTCTACAAGGAAAGTACAGAAATGTGAGAAACGCGATGAACTGATTGTATCACTCTTGAAGGAGACTAGGTTGATGAATAAAGTCGAATTTTGCAAAAAAAAAATGTGTTTTAGGTAGCTAAACCAAAAATTTTTCAGCCTACGACTTATGAGGAAAATATATTTTAAAGAGTTGATTGATTGGTCCATTACTTTTTGACAGTACATTTTAACAATAAAATTACTTAATTACTTTATTGACTGACACTAAATATATTTTTGTAAAAATTTACAAATGCGTTATAGCGATTTTGTAGTACAACTACATTTTCAAGTTCTAGTTAAATGTATGAAAATGTAGTTGTACTACGAAACCGTGATAACGCATTTATAAATCTTTACAAAAATATATTTAGTGTCAGTTAGAAAGTAATTAAGTAATTTTATTGTTAAAATATATTTTATGCTCAATTGCGTTTTCCAGAAACACTCTGTATTCTATACAGTACTGTATGTACTCACTAAATAAAGCCACTACGCTAAATGTAGTCTATGCGAAAGTTATCACTTAATTATTAAAAATAAGCCACTTTAAAATTGTATTTAGTCGAGCCAAAAAAAATTGTAACAACACCTCGTACCGTAGGCCGTTAGCAATATATCATTGCCGTACTCGGTTGACAAAAATGTAATATATCCCAACAACTTCAATATTTTACAGTATTATTTTGCTTTTTCTGTTACATCCCTTCTCTTGCGGAATTGCGTCGGCAAGAAACCTTAAAATATCCCGAAATTAATGTGTCAATATAACACGGCATTGTTATGAATTATTACTCAATGTAAAGAAAGCTGAGAAGTGTTAATGGGATAGAGAATTTTATGGTTCAGTGACTTATTAAACTCCCTTCCAGATTAAAAGGTATCAAGATCTGCTCTTAATATTTTAAATGGTTTAAAATGACTGTGTTTGTTGTTAAACTTTTTCAGTGATACTATTTGATGTACAAATTTAATCGGTAATTTTTGATATCCTGCTATGAAGTGCAGAGATGAAGCTACATCGAAGGAAATAATTAATAATTAGACGGGACTTTGTCTGAAGAAAATGATGTGTGAAGGAAATCTTTCTATTTTAAAGAAAGGATAAAATTCTGCGTGGCATTCGCTGGCGTTTTTCAGATGGCTAATATCGGGGTGATCAATGTCATCGCTTTCAAGTTGCCCGTACCATATTTCGTTTTGTGCATCAGAGCATTTCCTCTTAAAGTTAAACAGATCACTTGTACAGCTTTAGGCGAAAATAATTTGAATTTAAAAATCGGTTTTGAAATAGTTATTTCAAAGGTATTGAATTACCTTGTACACCTAGTATAAACAGCTTAAATACATATACCAGCTCAAAAAACACCTTTGATTGTAGTATTGGACCAAAATCAATTATTCTTATTATGAAATACTCAAAAATGTAATCAAATATGTTGCACAACAACTAAAGAGCGAAATTAATGTGGCTCGTTCGATTACGAAAAATCCAGCAGCAGTGAATTCATTTTTTTAACGAATTAATTTTAAAACACAGACAATCCATTTCTTTGTAGTATTTGGATTTTTCTGCAAAAGATTCTTTAACTTTAAGACACGTGGCTATAAGCTTGTCCTTTTCTCTTTTAGTGATGTCGCAAACAAAGATGCAAACTGTGGCAGGTGCCTAAAATAACAAAAAAAATGTAAGACACAGGTTTAAATACGATTTTGTTCATGAGAAATGTATATATATATATATATATATATATATATATATATATATATATATATATATATATATATATATATATATACATATATATATATATATATATATATATATATATATATATATATATATATATATATATATATATATATACATATACAAAAATCGCTTAATATATTTGGACTGGTATATCTCTGTAGCCAAAGCAATTGTAGAAAAATATTTAAGACTTAATTTTTTCCAAAATCATCGCTGCCGCTATCTGATTGACCATAAATTCAGAACGACATAATTACACTACTGAGGAATCAACATAATAAATAAATTTTTTCTTGATAATCAAGCATATCGATGTAGGTTAAATACGCTAACCACCACAAAAAACACTAATTTGTTTAATTAAGCGAACTGAATTAGAAAATCGTTCTAAGTAAACTTTGGCAATATCAGTAAAACACTTAAAACACTTTTTGAATTACCAATTTATTTTGTGCTTATAGTAGACTTCAACAGGTAAATATAACCTTTAACAGCTAATGACAGCTCAGAATTTCTCTTTTAATAGGCTGAAAAACTCCCTGCTGCAGTATCGGCGCAATATTTTTATAAACAAAAATAATAAAAAAAATATTCTCTTTTTCGTAAAACTTTATAAACTTAATACCCTTCCTGAAAAGAGAAAAAGCTTACACACTTATCGGATAAGTGTCAAGTATTGTGCCATGAACAACTTGGGGAGGTTACATTCGACTATGGATGGAATAAGCTAATGATGATGATAGTGATTGTACCATAGACATTAAGGCATTAAAAAATGGGCATTGGCATTTTTAAATAAGTATTTCTAAAATTGTGAATATGAAATTTATAAATTGAGCATTCGAGACCTATTAACAAGGTAAAAATCAAAATTTATTATATTCATATTCTTTTGTTATATGAATAAAAACGAGATGCGGCTAAAAAATAGATTCTTTTTTACTTTCAAATAGTCGCAGTGTCAAAAAATACATGGTTTTTCATTATCCACAGCTCAATTTTTATGATTTTCGAGCATCATTCAGTTCTTCTGTACTCTTTATTCATCAGCTTTTCTGGAATAGTGTGACAATGTGAAATTTCTCATTAAACTTGGAAAATCTACCACAGAGGCTTATTCATTGTTTCAGGAAGTCTACGGTGCAGATTCAGAACGGGTAGAAAAATGGTCGGAGAGCATCCGCGATCAGGTAGGCCTCGCATCTCGAAAAACTGACTCGAAGATTCAAAATCCAAGTAAATTAATTCAGAATATTCTAGCGGTTGTTCAGTTGACGAAAATGAATAAAGGAAGTGTTCCACAGATTTATCATGTACAAAGTGTGTTCAAAGATTGTACAAAAGAACCTCATGCCTGGTTATAACAAAACCTATATGAATGTTTTTACTGACATTCTGAAACCCACTAAAATATACCTTACTTTTAAGAGAGATTGATAACGTGATGAATTATATATTTTCGTTATTATTACAAAGAGAAATTCTGGAAGAGGCCCCGTCCACCACTAAAAACATTGTTGAACAAACGACACACACATGTAAATTACATGTGTAATTTGATTGAGTGGTTTAAGGTCATACGATAAACATTAATATATTAATCTCGCCTTTATAACTTTTTTTTCTTAACAATCCAGTCAGCTCTAAAAACAAAACAAATTTTAGACCGTAGACGCTTTTAGCAAATGAAAAAATTTAAGAAAAGGGCATAATATTGTTGAATAATCAGAAAACTTAATTTCCTTCAAAAGTATACGCCTTATGAATCTGTATGTTTAAACAGAAATCAGAGCCACATGCAGATGATCAACAAGTCTATGTTTAAGTAATTCTGGCTATTTAAAAAAATGTTACCATTAAAGCCTATTAAGTTTCGCTTATTGTTTTAAAATCTACCACCATCTGAATGAATAAACATAACATAATAGGATTATAAAATCAAGGCACAAATATTTCGGACGATATAAGAGAGACATACCTACATTCTTTACGTGACAAAATAATACTCTTTGCTCCATATCGCATCTATTCCATCTGAACAGCTATAAAAGTCGGTAGCCA
>JAHKBH010001515.1:0-25000 GCA_019049505.1 Pachyrhynchus sulphureomaculatus
ACTTTTAGAAAACCTAAAATATACGCGGCTGATGAAATTTTAAGGGAATAGGGTCATGAGGTTTTGCGTTTGCCACCTTACCATTGCCAATTTAATGCCATAGAATTAATATGGGCAAACGCAAAATCTTATTATGAAAAGCATATTACTAAAGGACATACATCTCATGAACCTGAAATGGTATGACAAGACTCTCTATACCATATTACCGAAGAGTACTGGAGAAAAGTTGTAGAGCATACAGAAAAAAAATAATTTTGTAATGGTGGGATAGAGAAAAAGTTTTTTTATGTCCAAGAAAACCCTGTAGTTATCTTAGTATCTAAAGATGACACCAATACCTCTGATGACGAAGGTAGCGGTATTGAACGGTACCGAATTTGAACTTTCTTAATTTTAATTTTATTATTGTTTTTAATGTAGCATTATCGTTACTTTTTGTTTTAACAACCGTTGGTTCAATTTTTCTGTTTAAATTTAATGCTCCTGATATATTCTTTTAAGTTACCGCCTTCTAAAGATATTATTTGCTCCTCTTTAGAGTAGCTTAATAAATTAAGCACCATTTTTGAAGTAAGTCGTTATCCACATACCTATATGTAATAAATGCATAAGTTGTGTGCAGTTTGTACACACAGCGAGCAGCTTGTATGTGATTTTTCCTGCCATCAAAAGGAAAATTTCGTTCTTTAAGTTTTGCAAAAAAAGTTAATGTTCACAAAAATTTTTTGCTTGTTAAATAAATAAAAATAAAATAGAAAAATTCAATTTTTTTATGTAGAGTGTCCTAAAAATGTGCAATAATCCAATTCGACGTAAAAAAACCGTAAGCTACAGAAGGGGTGGAAATAAAACACCACAATAAAGATTTTTTTGGGAAAAAAATATTGTTTCTAACGAACCTGTAAAAGTGGTTTAAAATGTGGTTAACCGCTGCTTTAAAAAGTAAGCACTAAACAGAAACTTTTGTCAATTTTCCTTCAAATTAAAATTAAACTTATATACTAAATCGATTTAAAAAAAAGTCATGTCTACACTTTTTGATTAATAGAATCGATTACCGATTCTGGAAAAAAGAAGTACCTCATTTCATTTAAATTTTTGAAGGTGACCCCCTCCTTTTAGAAGGGTGAGGGTGTCGCGAAAAAAAAAAAACATCATCAAAAGTGTCCCACTTTCCTCAAATAAGTATGCTAAATGCTATTAACTGCTATAAACTCTTGATATAAGTATTTAGAACTTTCCGAGATAAGGTATGTGTACAGTGTAATCTTTTATTTTACGTGGACTACCCCATAGGTATGTTATACATAATAGAATAATTCGATATGTAGGAAATAGGATTCAAGGCGTCCTTTCTGCAACCTTTTAGAAAATCGGCTAAAAAATTCTTGTCAAAATATTTTGTGAAACATGTCATTATGAACAAACGGGGAGAAACTTCCGATTTCTATTTACTAAACGTGTTTTATACTTTTCTCTTTCAGCATACATAATCGAGTATATAAAATTCCTAGGTAGGTATATTTTAGTAGATGATCGTTTTTTATATTTATGTACGTTCCTTTTCATTCTATTTAAAATACATAGTTCATTCTAATTTTAATCCTTACCTAACTTTGATTAAAAAAAAGCTTTGTACTCATTTATCATGTTTCGATGTTTTTTAAAGTTGATGTGTGAAGTGTTGCTAATTCTAAAACTTAGTCTGTTGTTAACTGTATTTTATTGAATGCTGGTCAATTCTTTAAATTTTGAACATACCAATATCAAATTTGACAACTTGTAAATTAAATTTGACAAGTGCCAAATTTTCTTCGCACATATTTTGGGAAGCTTTTTTCGATTTAATTCAGAAAATGAAATGACATCTGATCCGACTTATTAGAATGCCGTCGACTATATTGTTTTCAGCGTATTTTATTAGATATCCTTTGACAGAATTTGTGAGAGGGTTCTTGTTAGTTTTTCATGGTTAGCTTTATTTTAACCGGTGCCCGCTATTATTATCGGGGGTGGTTTTTGGTCTATAATTTTGGGTGTAGTGGTAGGTTTCTTATGCTATCTTGTCTTTTTTGTTGGTTTACGTTTGCTGTTGATGTACCTTCTTCTGTAGTTGTTTATATGTTTGTTGTTTCGTCTTCTTCCATGGCCTTGTTATCTGTGTCGGCATCATGTTCCAAGAGTTGGAATCTATTTTCCGTTTTTATTTGTGGGACGTCTTTTCTCTTTGCAAAACAAAGGGCCAGGTCCCCATATTCACTTCCAAAACAGGGTGCATTGTTTGTCGTTTGATTGTCTTCCGTTTGATTATCTGCTGTTGAGTTATCTATTATCATTTCATCAGGCTCCAGTGGGACTTCCATATCGCTCTCCCACAATGGACTTTCTACATTTGTTGCCTTGATTGTTGGTGGGAAAGTTTCTGAGATCTCTGCCCACACCCTATGGATTATCTTTAAATGATTTGTTATGATTGTTCTGTATTTTGACCGTTTTTCTTTCTCAATGTATTCCTTGTGGTAGGTTTTACACTTTGTACATGCCATTCTGTAGCCATTTAAATAGTCTAATATTAATTTTTGTTCCTTTTTCTTACCCGATTTCACTTTTGGTTTGATAAAATCATCGTTTTTTGTCTCGTCAGTTGTTACATTATCTGTGTTTACGTCACTAATGCCTTTTTTCCAGGGTGCTTTTTGCACCCCCTCTCACTCATTCACTCCTTTATAAATAATAATCTATATTTAATATTTAAAACCTCTTTTTAACATAAATTTATAATTAGCGGAGCTAAATTTAATCTTTTATAACAGAGTCTGTTTATATTATCTCGCCTTATCTTAGCGTATGGATAAAAAAAAACCACACTATCATCATAGTATATGAATGTACGAAGCGCATTTTTTTAGAAAGTACCGTTTTGAAATATGGCCGCTGCAGCATTGCCGTCGCTATTGAGCGCATGCTCGCTGAGAACCTTCATCTATTGGCTAGCCACAGACGCCACTTTGCGAGCATTTGTCCAAGTTTATGTTTGTATGTGCATGTTTAAATTGTGTAAGACCATTGAAAATCCCGCGGAATGTGAAATACTCGCAGTAATTTGTTTCTTAAATGCAAGAGACGTGAAAGCGGCCTAAATTCATCAACAGATTAGTGAAGTCCATGGCGAAAACGCTATGAGCGATGGAATGGTAAGAATGGTTAGAGGCTGGCAATACAAACGTGCATTATGACAGACGAAGTGGACGATCGTCCATCCTTAATGAAGACTTAGGGCGGAAAGTTGATGAAAAATTTTGAGAAAACAAGCGCTTTTGTTACCATTTGTTCCTGCGCTTAAAGAAGCACCTTCGTGGTCAGAGCTTTGACACCGACAAAGACGCTATAAGGGCGGTGCTGCGATGGTGAAGCAAACCAGGTGGCAGAATTCGATGAAGAATACAGAAATTGGTCTTACGGTACCAAAAGTGCCTTTATGTAGATGGAAATTATGATGAAACGTAGATTAAGGTCCGGATATTCACGTAAAAATAAAATTGTTAAAACAAGTGACCTTGTATTTTTTAATATTAAAACGGTACTTACTATAAAAACGAACCTCGTATAGTATGGATGATAACAGAAAACGATCAGACTAAAGCACAATGAAAACAATGTTTTTTTGCTACAATCGGTTTCAGTTTTAATTTTCATCGGGCAACAACCACATTTTTTAATAATAATAGTTGAAAACTTGATTACAAACATAGTTACAACATACCTTGCCTGTAGTTATAACAACTTGTTTCTTCAAAAACTGGTTTACCAAACTTGCAATTTTTAATAGAATATGACATGTCAGCGTGAAGCCTAATCACAACACCTTAAATTTAATTAACGAAATTAAAGTACAAACGTATCTTATAAGTTTTATAAAACTAAAAAAAATTCTATATAAATCACAAAAACTGAAAAATTATATGAGAATACCAGAAAAAGATCCTGCAAAAATAAAAAGTCTTTAACGGGAATTTCTTTGGAATTGGACGTCCATATATTCGGTAATATTTCCATTCCCAAAGTCATAATAATGTGAAATAAGGTTCTCAATATATTGATCTGAAGTTCTGAACTTACGAAATAGTTGAAAATGGTTATCTATTCTGATCTTCCTGGCATCTTATTAAAATTAGGATGAACACTAGTTCTTGGCCATTCTTAAGTTTCTCCATTTTCTGATCTAAATATTATTTAATAAGTAGAGAATATCATACTGATTTTTTTATTAATTCCTTAAGCTCCTAAGTGAAGCATAAAGTTTCTGTGAAGACTTTCAAGCGTATTCTATTCGCTGCTATTGTCTTTGCCTCTGCTCATGTAGTGTGAGCTCGTCTCAGTTCTTCCATGATAGATCTTCTTAACGTTTGTCTTGGGTGTTCGCGTCTTCTTTATCCTCCCTCAGTCTAGGGAATTTTTTGTTATATCGTCATTGGATTTTCGCAACGTGTAATCTATCAATCTCCATTTGCTTAGTAATATATCCCGGTGTATTTCCTGTTGTATGAGATGCCAGAGGTCTTCATTATGAATGGGGTTCGACCAGAATATGTAGACAATTCGACGCAGACATTTATAATGAAAGTTTGTATTTTATCTGTCAAGGTTTCACAACCATATAAGAGCACCGATTTAACATTGCTGTTAAATATCGTCAGCTTGGTGTCTGTTTTGATTTATCTTGGTGATCATATAGTTTTTAGTTGGCCAAGAGCTTGTTGAGCTTTTTTAACTCGATTATGTAGCTGGTACTGTAGCACCTCCTTCTTTGTTGATAATACCGCCCAGGTATATGAACTAGGACCTAATATTTTAGAGTGAGAATAGAAGGCATTAGATTTCACAAAATTTTTATTTGTATATTTGTAACATTTACTAATTTTAGATCTAGCCTATTACTTGCAGTACAAATAACTACAAATATCCATAAATATACTGAAATAGTTACAACCTATAAACTAAATTCACTTTTGAATTCAAGACTATACTGAAACATTTTGTTATTCCTTTTTTTTATGGGTCTAGCACCCGTGCTACAGGGAAGTCCCTAAAGTGCTCCAGGAGCCGCATGTGCGCGAAAAAAGCGATTGACGTTGTTCTTGAATCGCTGTAAATTGTACTCGGTGGGAAACACAGCCCTGGGCAAATTATTCCAAAGGGATGATGTTTTCCATATAAAAGACTGCTTGAAAAGCGGAGTGACAAGCTGAACCTCACACGGATGTGAAGTATTAGCGCGACGTGTATTTCTAACATGCATCGCTCTGGGAGGAATTAAGCGGGATGCATCCTTCGAACACGTTCCATGAAAATACTTGTAGAATAGTCTCCAATCAGACGAAAAGCTCTTCTCTGAATAGAATCCAACATGGCAGCAGTATTCCATAGTTGGACGAATTTGGGCTTTGTAGAGAATTAACAGTTGTTGTGGAGTGTAAAGCTTTCTGATTCGAAATAATATTCCCAACTTTTGAGAAGCTCTCCTTGCTATGCCTACAATATGTTCATGCCAGGACATATTTGCTGTCAAATTAACTCCCAACGACATAACTATGTCGGGTTCAGGAACGTTAGCTTTTTTAGAAAAAACTGCCGCCTGGGTTTTTGTAGCGTTAAATTCCACTTGGTTACTGTCATCCCAAGATAGAATTTCTTCCAGGACTTTGTTATGTTGAACGACCGCTCTCTGCGGATATTCGCCTGAGTAGCTGATGTCCGATGTGTAAATGAGAAAGAGAGTAGGAGACAGTTTAGAGCCTTGGGGCACACCGGCGTTGATAGTGAAGGTGTTAGAAAGAAATCCGTCGACCGCCACTCGTAAAGAACGCTCTCTGAGAAAACATGAGAGCCACAAACAGAACTTTTCAGCCATACCACAAGAGCGTAGCTTAGCCAACAGTTCATCGTGCCAAACACGGTCGAATGTCTTGGTTATGTTAAGAGCAACCGCTCGAGATTCTCCAAAGTATTCAATTGCGTTGTTCCAAACATGTGTTACATAAGTCAGAAGATCTCCTGCTGATCTATGTTCACGAATGCCATATTGATGGTCACTGATAATACTGAAACTTTCAAGATGTCTTAGAAGATGTTGATTGATAGCCTTTTCCATGACTTTCATTATTATTGAAAACGGTGCGACTGGTCGGTAGTTGTTTGGCAAGGTCTTCTTGCTTTTTTTGGGTATCGGCTGAACTGTCGAGCATTTCCAGCAGGAAAAAGTATTTCCTTCCTGTAGGATAAATTCAAAAGTCCACAGATAACTGGTGATAGTTTTCTCTCGCAGAAAACTTATTTTTTACTAAATCGGCATGTTGTTTTAAACTTTCACTGAAAAATCAAACATCTTATATATCTCCCACTCCGAAAGTTCAAATCGCTAACAAAATCAGAACCCACGGGCAGGAAAGACCAAAATGATTAAATTCCACATTCAGTAAAAATTCAGAACCAATGTAACTATCCCAAGTCCACTAGATCTATACAGCTCGAGGGTTATTATTACTAAAATAAAACCCAAAGTCAAAAATCTATCAAATCTAGTGTTTCATCTATAGAAATTGATGTATTAAAAACTTAACACTAACTTAAGACAATAAAAACTATTGGTCCTCAAAATTTCCCAAAATAATTACTCCCATTTTACTAAAATGAGAATCTTTTCTCTTGTACTCAGAACAAATTAATTTAATTTTTATTTTCAAATAAGTTAATTTAGAAATGAACGTGATCCAATTATAAGGGCAGAATATTTTAATTTATTCCATTACTTGAAAGATCAGAAACATTTTAATATTGTATTATTTTCCAAGAAATCTGATAAATATTTTTAGTTCTTTACCATGCGTCTTCGCTTTTTTTCTTATTAAAAGTAATTTCCGCCTACTGTACTAACTAATATTTATGCTTAGGTTTATTTTCTATTTCCCTAACATATTCGTGGAGTGGTAACTTCAGCGTAGGGAACAGGAAAACATGACCCAGGGCCATATCTCTTTATACAGTGCTGATAGAAGGATTATTTCTTCTTCTTCTTACTTAAAAACTTATAACTAATTGTATGACGGTGCGTTAGCGAGATGTAATATACATAAATTATGCTAACCATACTACTAAGTAATAATACGATCTTGATTTTTGAGCAATTTTAACATTTTTTTTGGTTTTGGTTCACCTTTTGCACACACTTGATTGATGCGATTTATCCGGATTATATGAATAGCTTTACATTCCATCTCTAGTACTAATGCGTCTCAAAATGCGGTGATCCAAAGAGAGCATATCTTTATCAACCTCGTCGATTTAATACAATAACTAGAAAGGAAGTAGATTAGTTTTGATTTTGTTGATTATTTCTAATGTAGTTGCGGTGTTTTTCTCCCCTTCATAACTATTTTGTAAAACTTTAAAAAAATAGTCTAGCTAAACTATCTACTACCTTTTTAAATATTTTCAAAGTACCACATATTGCCTACCGACAATGGCGTGAAAATCCTAACACTATAAATCGTAACTCCTTTGTTCGTGCCCAGAACAGATGCAAAGGAATTATCGACGAAACCAAGGAGGCACACAATCAACGAATTAGAAACAAACTTCTCGCTTGTCCCAACAATTCCAGGTCCTTATGGGCAGTCGCTAAGGCAGTTAGTCAAAATTTCACCAAATCTACCATACCACCACTCACACGGCCAGATAATTCCCTTGCAATCACACCTGTTGAGAGAGCGAACTTGTTGGCTAAACTCTTTGCTTCACATTCTACTACGATTTCCAAGGAAAAACACCACCTACTATTCCCATATTGCAGTCAAAGATGCCCGATGTTGTCTTCAGACAGTGCATCATAAAGCGTATTTTAATGAAGCTAGACACCAAAAAGACTTTTGGCGCTGACGGCATACCTGCCATAGTTCTCAAAAACTGTGCAAGGGAACTAAAACCAGTTTTCTGTAGATTTTTCAACCTATCCTACAGAAAGGGAATATTTCCGTCCTGCTGGAAATGTGCCACGGTTCGGCCGATACCTAAAAAAGGCAAGAAGACCTTGCCAAATAACTACCGATCAGTCGCAGTGCTTTCAATAATATCGAAAGGCATGGAAAAGGTTATCAATCAGCATCTTCTAAAATATCGTGAAGGATTCAATATTATTAGCGATCACCAATATGGCTTTCGTAAACATAGATCAACAGGAGATCTTCTGACTTATATAACACATGTTTGGAACAACGCAATTGAACACTTTGGGGAATCTCGAGCGGCTGCTCTTGACATATCCAAGGCATTCGACGGTGTTTGGCACGATGGACTGTTGGCTAAGCTACGCTCTTGTGGTATGTCTGAAAAGTTCTATTTGTGGCTCTCATGTTTCCTCAGAGAGCGTTCTTTACTAGTTGCGGTCGACGGATTTCTTTCTAACACCTTTACAATCAACGCCGGTGTGCCCCAAGGCTTCATAATGTCTCCTACTTTTTTTCTCATTTACATTAACGATTTGCTGGAAAAGACCGGGAATCCAATCTACAGCTTTGCAGACGACAGTACGCTTATCTCTTCATTCACTTTGAACGCTTGGACATCGGCTGCTCAGGCGAATATCCGCAGACAGCAGGAGGTCGTTCAACTTAACAAAGACCTGGAAGAAATTCTATCTTGGGGAGACAGTAACCAAGTGGAATTTAACGCTACAAAAACCCATGCGGCAGTTTTTTCTAAAAAGGTTAACGTTGCTGAACCCCACATGATTATGTCGGAGCACTCCATTGCCCTAGCATCGTCGGTCAATTTGTTGGGCGTTAGTTTGGGAGCAAATATGTCCAGGCATATGAACATGTTGCCGGCATAGCAAGGAGAGCTTCTCAAAAGTTAGGAATATTATTTCGAACCAGAAAGCTTTACACTCCACAACAACTGTTAGTTCTTTACAAAGCTTAAATTCGACCAACTATGGAATACTACTCCCATGTTTGGGGCTCCGCTCCCAAACATATACTGCATTTGTTGGATTCTGTTTAGAGAAGAGCTGTGTGAGGTTCAGTTTGTCACTCCGCGTATAACGCTTTTCAAGCAGTCTTTTATATGGAAAACATCATCCCTTTGGAATAAATTGCCCAGCGCTGTGTTTCCCACCGAGAATCGCTTTTTTCCGCACACATGCCGCTCCTGGAGCCCTTTAGGGACTTCCCTGCAGCACGTGTGCTAGACCCATAAAAAAGACAGTACAAGAAATTTCTGTTTTAAAGCAAAATTTAATTAAAAGTCTTTGCAAATCAACTTAATGATTTTAAAATCGCCAACGTAACATTTTTACAGCTACAAAACACTCTCCTATATCTAACTTAATGAATAAAATGTTATAAAATTTTAATAATCTGGACCTAAAAACAAATATTATAGTAAATAGCAAAAAAAAATTATATATACTTTATCTAACAATATAAATAGATAATAACAATTGATAATTTTAATTATATTATTTATATATATTTAATATTGATTATATATATTATTAATAATTATAAATTTTATGAATAGCTCAAGGCTACACCTTTTGTGATTTCTGTATCATATATTCAACACTCACTAAGAAAACTACATGAAAATCTTATGCTATGTGTGGAATAAAAAATAAGCTTCTTTTGTGTATTTTTTCCTTAAAATTACTAATATACTGTAATAAAAGGAAAATATAGTTTATGTTCAAATTGAGTTTTCCAGAAACACTCTATTCCTCTATACAGCCACTTTGAAATTGTATTTAGTCGAGCCAAAACAAATTGTATTAAACATCACCTAGTACTCTAGGCCGTTAGCAATATATCATTGCCACACTCGGTTGATAAAAAAGTAATATATCCCGACAACTTCAACATTTAACAGTATTATTTTGCTTTTTCTGTTACATCCCTTTTTATGCAGAATTGCGTACGCAAAAAAACTTTAAAATGTCCCGAAATTAATGTGTCAATATAATCGGTCATTGTTATGAATAATTATTCAATGCAAAGAAAGCTTCTTAACGGGACCTAGAATTTTGTGGTTCAGTGACTTATGAAACTGCCTCCCAGATTAAAAGGTATTGACGCCTGCTTTTAACATTTTAAATAGTTTAAAATGACTATGTCTTTCTTATTATCAAACTTTCTCAGTGATATTCTTAGGTGTATAAATTAATTCGGTACCGTTATTGCATTAGATAAATGTTTATTTATTTACGAACCGAGTACAACTTGTCCAAGAAAAATCTTCTAGTCAGATTCTAGGGGCCATTCCACACATTTCGCCGAATTTTCAGGCAGCTAAGGAACTACTTCTCTCAAAAACATGATAGTTCCAAGCAGATCATTTTGGTTATGAATTTTTGATATCATGCAATGAAGCGCAGAGATGAAGCTAAATTGAACGAAATAATTAGTAATTAGACGGGACTTTATCTGAAGAAAATGACGTGTAAAGGAAAACTTCTTATTTTAAAAAAAGATATTTTTCTTTTTCCAAGTTGCATGTACCATATTTCGTTTTGTGCATCACAGCATTTCCTGTTACAGTTAAACAGATCACTTGCCCAGCTTTAGGAGAAAATAGTTTGTCTTTGAGAATGGATTTTGAGATAGTTATTTCAAAGGTACTAAATTCGTTTGTACACCTAGTTTAAATAAATCTACTAGCTTAAAAAACACCCTTTGATTGTAATATTGAACAAAAATAATGATTTTTATAATGAAATACTTAAAAATGTAATCAGGTATGTTGCACAACAACTAAAGAGCGAAATTAATGTGGCTCGTTCGATTACGAAAAAATCCAGCAGCAGTGAATTCATTTTTTAATGAATTAATCTTAAAATACAGACAATCCATTGCTTTGTAGTATTCAGATTTTTCTGCAAAAGATTCTTTAACTTTAAGGCACGTGGCTAGAAGCTTGTCCTTTTCTCTTTTAGTGATGTCGCAAACAAAGATGGAAACTGTTACAGGTGCCTAAAATAATAAAAAAAAAATGTAAGGCACAGGTTTTAATACGATTTTGGTAATGAAAAGTAAGTGAACTAAGAAAAACTGGTTCACAGGCAAGATACTCGTAAATCAAGGCCATATGAACGGCTTGGCAGTCGGCGTCACTGATTTGAACGATCTTCTTGTGTGGGTTGTTTCAGGAAGTTTTGCGTAATTTTAAAACAAAAATTCGAAAAAGAAGTATGCATATAATATATATATATATATATATATATATATATATATATTTATATATATATATATATATATATATATATATATATATATATATATATATATATATATATATATATATATATATTAAGTTCCAAAAGATATTACATTTGGATGGTTAAATGGTAATATATTTAAATTAAGAGGTAATAAAACTGATGTAATTACAGGTAGTCTATCTTAACACGGCATCTAATATGGGCGTATTTCCAAACTCTATTTGGGTGTTCGTTATTTTTATATTATTTTTAATGGTCTGCCAGGATTTTATGCACCAGACGTAAAAGACGAAAGCAGAAAATCATTTTCTATCAACTATATCGGTGGTGTTAGTAACAAAATCAACAATAGCCTTAACAAGTTAGAAATAAACTGTATAAGTGTTAATAAAAACAATATAACTCGTTATCTATTTAATAATCGAAAATGATCTAACAAATATGGAAAATCGGGTATATATGAACTTGACTGTGATGACTGCAACGCTGTCTATTTTAAATAAACAAGAATTAACAAGCTTTACTAAACACTGCATAAACAATAATCACCTATTTAATAACGAGAGGGTGAAATTGCTATACAGTGCTCAAAAAGGAAAACATATGGATTATTTAGAAATTCTTAACATCAAAAAAGCCATTAAAAATAATATAAAAATAACGAACATCCAGCTATAATTTGGAAATACCTCCATATTAGACGCTGTGTTAAGACAGACTACTTGTAATTAACCCAATTTTATTGCCTTTTAATTTAAATTTAGTACCAAATAACTATCCAAATGTACCTCTTCGAAATGGTCGCGAAACTGAAACAAGTGTCAGAGTGATTCTTTTTCTTTTTTCCTTACCTTTAATGAATAAATTTAGGACAGTTTTTTTAAACTTGATTAAAAATTGATCGCAAGACAACAAAAAACTGTCCTAAATTTATTCATTAAAGGTAAGGAAAAAAGAAAAACATTTATATATATATATATATATATATATATATATATATATATATATATATATATATATATATATATATATATATATATATATATATATATATATATATATATATATATATGTATATATATATATATATATATATATATATATATATATATATATATATATATATATATATATATGTATATATATATATATATATATATATATATATATATATACATATATATATATATGTATATATTTAGTAGTATAATACATTGAAATTCCGGGTTTAAATGCGTACGTCTAACAATGAATTTGTACGACGTTTCGCCAAAATCTAACTGAGTTAGCTTCGAGCGCCAGCAGCAACAAGATCACAGTATCGAGTAGCAGCAGCAGCGGGAGCACTTGAAAATGCCAAATGAGATTTTGGCGAAACATCGTGCAAATTCATTGTAAGACGAAAGAACTGAAACCCGGAATTTTAATGTATTACATTCCACCATCCGTGAAAACCTCTGTTGTAATTATATATATATATATATATATATATATATATATACATATATATATATATATATATATATATATATATATATATATATATATATATATATATTTATATATATTATATATATATATATATATATATATATATATATATATATATATATATATATATATATATATATATATATATATATATACATATATATATATATATATATATATATATATATATATATATATATATATATATATATATATATATATATATATGGATCATTCCAAACGAAAACGCAAATGGCTGCCGTCAGAAATGGTTAAATGATTTCGTAAAATATAAGTGCTCAAATTTTAGATTTTTTATGTAGAATCGAATGCCGTGTGGTACTTTTTAAAATTCTCAATTCTTTGACAGTGACAGTGTCAAATACAAGTAAGGCTCAAAAAATTTTTCAAATATTTTTCAATTTTAAGACCATATTAAATGAAAAAATACTTCTGAATACGTAAATAGGGATTTTTAAGGTAGCTGAATACAATTCTGATAGAAAAAAAATTTAAGTAATTGGCAGCTGTCAAACGAGCTGTCAATTTACTAAAAATACTTTTTAATCATTATTTCATCACACTAAAACACTTCAAATATTAGCTCTTATGTTTTCGAGGTCGCTGAATACGATCCTGATTAAAAAAAATATTTTAGTAGTTGACAGCTGTCAAGCAAGCTGTCAATTTATTCAAAATGCAATTTAATCATTATTTCATTGGATTAAAATACTATTCAAACATTAGCTCTTATGTTTTCGGGGTTACTGAAAATATTTTAGTAGTTAACAGCTGTCAAGAGGGCTGTCATCTTACTTAAAATGCCATTTAATCATTATTTTACCACATTAAAACACTATTTAAACATTGACCCTTCTGTTTTCGAGGTTGCTGAATACGATCCTGATGCAAAAACATATTCTAGTAGTTGACAGCTGTCAACGAGATGTCAATTTACTCAAAATATCGTGTAATCATTATTTCGTCACACTAAATCATTATTCAAATACTGACCCTTATGTTTTCGAGGTCGCTGAATATGATTCTGACACAAAAAAAAATTTAAGTAATTGACAGCCGTCAGACGAGCTATCAGTTTACTTAAAATGCCATTTAATCATTATTTCAGCACACTAAAACACTATTCAAACATTAGCCCCTATGTTTTCGAGGTCGCTGAATACGATCCTGATACAAAAAAAAATATTTTAGTAGTTGACAGCTGTCAAACCAGCTGTCGATTTAACCAAGATGCCATTTAATCATTATTTCATCACATTAAAATACTATTCAAATATCGGCTCTTATGTTTTCGAAGTTACTGAGTACGATCCTGATTTCAAAAAATATTTTAGTAGTTGACAGCTATCAAACGGGCTGTCAATTTACTCAAAATGCCATTTAATCATTATTTCACCGCATTGAAACACTATACAATGATCCTTATGTTTTCGAGGTTGCTGAATACGATCCTGATACAAAAAAAAAATATTTAGTAGTTGACAGGTGTTAGACAAGCTGTCGATTTACCCAAAATGCTATTTAATCAATATTTCATCACATTAAAGTACTATTTAAACATTGACCCTTATGTTTTCGACGTTGCTGAGTACGATCCTGATAAAAAAAAAAAAAACATATTTTAGTAGTTGACAGCTGTCAAAGGAGCTGTAGATTTACTTAAAATGCAATTTAATCATAATTTCTTCGCATCAAAACACTATTTAAACATTGACCCTTATGTTTTCGAGGTCACTGAATACGAATCTGATGTCAAAAAGATATTTTGACCGCTGCTAGCTGGGGCATTTTACTTCGAAATAATAAATTTTTCTTGTGAGGTTTTTCAAAAGTATACATGGTTTTTTCTGTGTTCAATCGTCAATTACAAATGTAATATCAGATTTTAAATGTTACAGGTGCCAACCGTATAATTAGCTGTCAAAAACAACGAAATTAAGATGTTAAACGATAGAACACAATTTTATTCTTAATTTTGTCATTTTGAGGTTGGCAGCAAATGTGATATGGAATTGAAATTTGACAGCTGCCAAATGTTAATCTCAGCTATTGAATCGATGAAAATAAGATTTAAACCTATAGCAATTGCTGTCTATAGCAATTACTAAGTACATACATTTTCTCAAAATATTTTTTTCATTGCTATGACTTGAAATGATGTATTTGATTTCATACCGACCAAATATAGATTACACAGTCCTACAAAAAGAATGGCTCTGATCCGTAAATGATTTGATATTCTTATGTAAACATGAATCTGCCATTAATAAAATTCGTAGACTGTAAAATTTTCGTGTTTTAGCCTAAAAAAGATGGAAATAGTTCCGGATGAGGCCAAGTTATAGTAGTTACAACGACTCAAAATTAGTTCTTTTAATTTTGGTAATTTGGTACCGTATAATGAAAGAGTTAGGTTGTTGAAAAGAAAACATATTTTTTCGCTTTATGATTTTGCTTTCAAACATTAAAAATTAAACACATATGTTATAAAACGGGGAAATATGTAATTGAAAAAAAAATGTTTTAAGTTGAAATTAGGCTAATAACACAGGTATACAAAATAAAAAATTCTCTGTCTTTTAAATGATACTTGTGTCTTCTTAGGTATTTTTTTATGCCGAATCCAAAAAATCATAAAAAAAGACACGCTACGTAGCAAAACGCTATTTAAAATTTTTGCAACGGCTAAAAAAAAAGGTGCTTTGTAATTTTGATTAAAATGAACAAAACTTTTTTTTACATGTGTTTTTTGAAGTTCTTAATCCTACTTGACATAAAAAAATAAAGGTTTATGTTCAGTTTCAACAAGAAACTCGCTTCTAACACTTAATTTTTTTAAGTTTTTATACGCGTGTTTTTTTAAACATACACTAAAACTTAATATTTTTAAGTTTTTAAAAATGTCCATTCAACATAAAGATGTCCAAAATAATAGTTTTGTTCCATAATTTTAATGATTATACATACATTATTTATTAAAATGTATTTTTTTCAATTTTATAAATTTCTGGCAACTTTAAGTGTATTTTTCATCCACCTCACGGTGGATGTCTTTTTTTGTGATTATTTTTTTGGATTCAGCATAAAAAAATACTTAAGAAAACACCTGTCTCATTTAAAAGACAGAGAATTTTTTTTATTTTGTATACGGTGTAATTCAAATTTTTTCAAAAATAGAAATGATTTTTTCACCAATCTCTAAATTATGACCGAAAAGTTATAAAAAATTTAATTTAAAAGGCTTAGGTATAATTTTATCTACCTCAAAGTGGAAAGAACGTCTACGGATTTGCCATGTTATAGTCTGATAACTTACACAATTTTATTTTACGTGTACAGGATTTTATTTTTCATTCATTTAAAACGAAGATCATTTTAAAATGACTCTCAGTTAAACGGTTAAATGTGCTGAAATAATGATTTTATGTGATGTTTTGTAATTTGGTTTGACAGCTACAAAACTGTCTAAATATTTTTTGCATCAGAATTGTATTCAGCGACCTTGAAAACATAACGGCCAATGTTTGAATAGTGTTTTATTGTGATAAAATAATGTTTAAATGGCATTTTGAGTAAATTGACAGCTCGTTTGATAGATGTCAACTACTAAAATATGTTTTTTGTATCAGGATCGTATTCAGAGATCTTAAAAACATAAGGGCCAATGTTTGAATAGTGTTTTAGTATGATGAAATAATTTAAACGGCATTTTGAGTAAATTGACAGCTCGTTTGACAGCTGTCAACTACTAGAATATTTATTTTAATCAGGATCGATTCAGCGACCTCTAAAACATAAGGGCTAATATTTGAAGTGTTTTAGTGTGATGAAATAACGATTAAATAGCATTTTGAGTAAATTGACAGCTCGTTTGACAGCTGCCAATTACTTAAATATTTTTTTTCTATCAGAATCTTATTCAGCAACCTCAAAAACCCCTTACTTATGTATTTAGAAGTATTTTTTCATTTAATATCTTTTTAAAATTAAAAAAATATTTGAAAAATTTTTTGAGCTTCACTTGTATTTGACACTGTCACTGTCAAAAAATTGAGAATTTCAAGAAGTACCACACGGCATTCGATTCTACATAAAAAGAAGCTAAAATTTGAGCCCACATACTTTCAGAAATCATTCAACCAATTCTGACGGCAGCCATTTGCGTTTTCGTATGGAATGACCCATATATATATATATATATATATATATATATATATATATATATATATATTCTATATATATATATATATATATTATATTTATATATATATATATATATATATATATATATATATATATATATATATAATATATATATATATATATATATATATATATATATATATATATATATATATATATATATATATATATATATTATATATATATATATATATACATATATATATATATATATATATATATATATATATATATATATATATATATATATATATATATATATATGTGTGTGTGTGTGGATGAAACAGCCATGAGACTATCCAAAGTGGGAAGATCTGAGGGAGCCTGCATCCAACAATAGATCGAGAAAGGCTGAAGTAGAAAATATGTAGGTGTTAAAAAATCGCTTAATATATTTGAACTGGTATATCTCTGTAGCCAAAGCGATTATGAAAAAATATTTATAAATGGCCCCCCCTCGTTAATAACATGTAAAACTGACTCAAAAGAGACTTAATTTTTTTCCAAAATCATCGCTACCACTATTTGATTGACCCTAAATTCAGAGCGACATAATTATACTACTGAGGAATCATTTACCTACCGTATTTTATCATAGGAATCAGCTAACTGTTCAAAATGTACATAACAAATAAGATTTTTCTTGGTAACCAAAAATTTGACAACAAGAAATGCGCCAGCATATCGATGCAGGTTAAATACGCTAAGCACCACAAAAAACCCTAATTTTTAATTAAGTGAACTGAATTATAAAATAGTTCCAAGTAAACTTTGGCAATATCAATAAAACACTTTTTGCATTTCCAATTTATTTTGTTCTTATGGTAGACTTCAATAGGTATACATTGCCTTTGACAGCTAATGACAGCTCGGCATCTTTCTTTTAAGAGACTGAAAACTTCTGCTGCAGTGGCGGCGCAATACTTTTTTAAATAAAAATGAAAAAATTATTCTTTTTTTCGTAAAACTTTATAAACCTAAGCATTTTCATGAAAAGAAAAAGGACTTACACACAAACTTATTGGATAAACGTCAAGTATTTTACCATGTATAACTTGGGGAGGCTTACATCCGACTATGGATGGAATAAGCTAATGATGATGATGTTGATTGTACCACAGACATTAAAGCAGTAAAAAATGGGCATTGTCATTTTTAAATAAGTGTTTCTAAAATTGTGAATGTCAAATTTATGAATTAAGTTGTCAAGACCTATTAACAACATAAAAACCAACATTTATATATTTCATATTCCTTTATTGTATGAATAAAAACGAGGTATGGCTAAAAAATAAATTGATTCTTTTTACTCTTATATAGTCACAGTGTCAAAGTCGAATAGGTACAGGGTAATGTCACTTAAGTTTTTCGTTATCCCCAGCTCAATTTTCAAGAGTGGACCCATTCAGTTCTTCTGTTCTTTATTCGTCAGCTTATCTGGAACAGTGCGACAACGTAAAATTTCTCATTAAACTTTGAAAATCTACCACATGGACTTATTGATTGTTTCAGGAAGTCTACGGTGAAGGTTCAAAGAGGCAAGAAAAGTGGTCGGAGACCATTCGCGACCAGGTAGGCCTCGCATTTTGAAAAACTGACTCGAAGATTCAAAATGCAAGTCAAATAATTCAGAATATTAGAGCGGTTGCCCAGTTGATGAAAATCAACAAAGGAAGTGATCCACAGATTTATCAGGTACAAAGTTTGTTCGGAGATGGTATAAAAGAACCTCATGCCTGATTATAAGAAAACCCGAATGAACGTTTGCATTGACATTTTGGAACCACCCATACTTTTATGAGAGATTGATAACATGATGAATTATATATTTTTTCATTATTACAAAATGAAGCTCTGGAAGACACCCATTCCACCGCAACTAAAAGCGTTATTAAACAAATGAGAATTTAAAGCAATGATGATTATGTTTTTTGGCAACATAGAGATTGTGTAAGTATACTCCTTATCATTCTCTATGTTTAAATAGAAAGTCGATGTTCAAGTAATTCTGGCTAGTTAAAAAAAATGTTATACCATTAAAGCCTATTATGTTTCGCTTATTGTTTTAAAAATCTATCATCATCTGAATAATTAAAGGTTAATTGAAACATAAAATAATAGGATTGTACAATAAGGACACAAATATTTTGGACGCTATAAGAGAGATGAACTTACATTCTTTAAGGGACAAAATAATACTCTTTTTTTAAACAGCTTCCATTCTATTTGAACAGCTAGAAAAGTCGAGAGCTATAATGAAGAATCTTCAGGCGCATCATTAGAGCGCAGCTTAGCCAACAATCTAGATATAAATACAGTCGAATGCCTTGAATATACATATCATAGATAACCGTTTTGTCCTCTCCGTAATATTAAATTACATTATCTCAAAGATATAAGTCATAGTTTATGTAGTTTCCTGTTGATCTTTGCTGACGATAAACATAATGATGGTAGGTAACGATATTAGATCTTTCCCAATATTTTAAATGATGCAGATTACTAATCTTTTCCATAACGTTCCATTTTACTGAAATCAGTCGGAGTGGTTGTTAGTTGTTTAACATGGACTTTTTGCCTTTTTTACGTATTGATTCATATTAAATACATTTCCAGCTGAAAGAAGGTATGATAGATACTG
Source organism: Pachyrhynchus sulphureomaculatus (assembly GCA_019049505.1). Lineage (NCBI taxonomy): Eukaryota > Metazoa > Arthropoda > Insecta > Coleoptera > Curculionidae > Pachyrhynchus > Pachyrhynchus sulphureomaculatus. Next base: position 19,629 of record JAHKBH010001515.1, read on the forward strand.
TATGATAAGTTCAAAAACCTAGAAAAACTTATATTAATTCACTTTTACATTTTTTAAATGAGATAGCTGTACAGATGGAATGGATGCTATCTAAAACAAAGAGTATTATTTTGTCACGTATAGAATCTCGTAGGTCTATCTCTCTTATAACATCCGAAATATTTTTGCCTTGATTTTGCAGTCCAATTATTTTATGTTTCAATTAATGTTTATTCATTCAGATTGTTATATGCAAGTTGCAGTTAATCGATCTCTTTCCCACTTTTACTATCAGCATTCCTCTTACCCTTTTTCCCTTGTAATAACGATTTGCAGAGAAGGATCAAATTCCAATCTACAATTTTGCTTATGACAGTGCGCTTATTTCTTTATTTACTTGCAAGGTTCGAACGTGGATGCCTAGTCAAATATCCACAGACAGCAGGAAGTTATACAACCTAATAAGGACCTAGGAAAAATCATATTTTGTAGTGATAGTCCACAAGTAGAATTTAATTCTGTAAAAAGCCAGCTAGTAATCCTCCCTAAAGAAGACACAAAGTTTAAATTCGATAGTGATCCAAAACATATTCTGCATTAGCTGGATTCTATTCAGAGAAGAATTTTCCGCCTGCTTGGGAATCTGGAATTCACCACTAAAATTGATCGCTAGAGTCTATTCTATCAATGCTTTATTCCTACTAGAGTGGTACATGTTAGAAATACACGTTACACCAATAAACTACATCCACATACGCCTCTCTTGTAGCAATTTAGGGATTTCATTACATCTGTGCCGATAAAAAACCACTAGCCGACAAAATATGACAAACAATTGATAAAAATGAACAAAGTCCATATTTCAGTAGTAAGTGAGTCCTCTCTTACATATATGTTAATCCATTTCAAAACGCGTCTCGTCGTATCATGGTTCATCAGCAGAGCTGGGATCGATAAAATAGAGAACAACATTTGCAGTGCTTATTGCAGTATTAGGGTAATATCGCTGTCAGATAGAACAAATTTTATTTCTGGTTGATGAAATCTTAAAGTTTAAAAGACTGCCCTCCGTCGGGGGGCCTATGTCAGTTTGTAGCCTTAAAAGCCAACACCAGAGGGCAGGTATGATTCTGAACTTTAGGCTTTTACCAAAAAGAGATTGTTGTATCTTACCGCTATATCATGCTTATACTGTAGCCAGTACTGCAAGTATGTTGTTTATTCATTTTTAACGGCTGATACTGATTTTTGTCTACGTAGGGGGGGAACTTGACGATCGCCTGGCCAGACTGTAATTGTTGTGCAGTTTAGCGACAATATGTGGCCTCTGAAAACCCCGACGAAGAGAAAGTAAGCTTTTAAAATTTACGCCTTTAACAGCCAGAGGTACAATTTATTTAATTTTACTGTAAGGCTAAAAATATAATTTAATAATTGACTTACCATGGACAGAATTATCCAAGAAATACCGACTCCAAGATGAGGTTTATATTTCATATTGAGACCCACTACAAGAAACATCAGAAAACTTTTAATGACCATAAAAAAAAAAACTGAATTTCTAAAAGATCTTTGAAGCAATTTATTATTTTATGAAGTGAAGACTTAACAAATCAATTTTCTTAATTGTTTCCATCCTTTGCTCACCATCGGTGAAGTTCTTTAAACTGCGAGCAAGTCGGATAACATTTTGGTATCTCGTTTTTATAGAAATTAACAAAATTATTATTATTGTACATATAATGAAGGAATAGAAGTTTGCTGTCGAAGTAAATATTAGGAAACCAACAAAATGATTGTGTCTTCCATATTTTTGATGAAGGACATAATAAAGAATACATAGAAATAAATGAGGTACTGTACTACAAATATTAACACAGTGATAAATATAAAGTAATAATTGCCATTTTTAAATAGAAATTTTTCTAGTTTTGATCTTTCAGTTAGAAGAGTTTCATCAATTGAGGTGAATTTACGGAAAATCTTGCACCACATATATCTTTTTGTATAAGAATTAATAAATGTTGCTATAAAAGTTAGTAAGTGACATATCCATAAAGACGTAGTAAACATTATAAAAAATATATTACGATCCTTTATTCTTAATTTATTTACCCGTAACTGTATAGGTAATTGCAATACTAATAGAGCCAAAAAAATGATCACTCGATACTTGTAGCGTTGTTCTCTTATTAAAATATTTCTTTGAAAATCAAAATACGGGATAATAGTCCAAAAAGTTGCGAAGTTGGCAATTGGAGCAAAAAAACAGACTTGTCGTTGAACGTCCATACTATTCTCAAGTAAATTTATATTAATTAATGAAAGAGTTGTTTTGTAATGCATTTAGTCCAATAACCAATTTGTAATTTAACCATGGGAGATCTGGATAACAGATCACTATTAATTAAATGAAATCGATATTAATGCCATATATACAGGGTGCCCCATATGTATAGAATAAGGATTCCACAGAATTTATTAATCAGTGTATCAAAAAAATGTTTACATAAAAGTTATAAAGTGTTATACTGCGCACATGTTGACTTTGATAATAAAATGTTTTGAACTCTCAGTTTGAAGAAATTACGCCATCTTAAATGTTTTTAAAAGGACAACCCTGTATATTATTTTATTTTTGAGTCCTACTAAACATTTTAGATTTTATTTGTCTAACATACCATATGTATAAATTGAACTTTTTTGGAATTATTGATATTTGAAATTAAGGAGATCAAATTTAAAAAGAAATTTAAGCTGCTTGTGTCAAACATTTACTGTCAGGTAACGACTTTACGCGTCAAAAAATGATTTATTGACGAAAATATTTATTGCTGTATTTTGTGAAACTGCAATTTGAGCGTAATGTCATAATGATATTTTTAACAGAAATTGAAGGAATCACTTTTGTTAATGATGGTTGGTTACGGAGACCATAGGAGAACACAACAGGAGGTGTGTGATCTTTTTAACGCAGACTATCCGAATCGAGAACCTTTTACCCAATCCGTAGTTAGCAAAATATTAAAACAATTTAGACAATCAAGTCATGTTAAGGATCGTTCTAAATCTGGACCTCCAAAAGCGATTATAAAAAGTTAAATGTTTTATTGGAAATTACAGAAAATCCCTATACAGCCACTTTGCCTAGGCCACAACATAAGTAAAGGTACCTTAAATTGTATACTGAATGAAGAAAAATTTCATCCATACGTACCCTTTCTATTGCAAGAATTATTTGAAGATGACTACGACGCGTTGAATTTTGTGACGTCATGATGGAACGAGTCAATAATGATCCTAACCTAATTCATAATATTGTTTTTCTGACGAGGCTACATTTTGTCCTAACAAAAGAGTTAACAGGCATAACTGCCGGTACTGGTCTACTGAGAATCTCCACTGGATAATCGACAGTCATTCTCAAAGACCACAGAAGATAAACGTGCAAGCAGGGATTTGTGGACGTCATATTGGTCCTTTTTTATCGATGGAAATCTTACAGGACAGCGGTATTTACACTTACTCCAGGAGCAAGTTATTCCAACTTGTGCAGGAATCTGTGGTATCAACAGAATGGAGCACCTCCTCACTATGATATCAATGTTCGTGGCTTTGGGATGCGATTTTGCCTAATCGATGAATAGGTAGAAGAGGTACTGTAGAATGGCCTTCGAGGAGTCCCGACCTTACTCCACTCGATTTGTGTTTTATGGAGTCATTTGAAAACCAAATTTTACCGAAGTCGACCTGAAAAATTTTCAATATGAAGTAACACCGATCATCCCGGATTCTCTGCAAAACTCTGTTCGAGCTGTTTATGACAGATTGATCATTGTCTCGCTGTTAACCGTAGACATTTTGAGCAATTGTTGCCTTAAAAATAAACCTAGAGTATTTATTAATAGTTTTTTTTTGTCTTTTTTTAAATTTAAGTTTCAAATGACAATAATTCCAAAACAGTTGGTTCAGAAACAGCATGGTTTCGTTGGGGGCCGAACGACAGCTACAAACTTGATCCTGTTGGTTCAAAATACTATTGACGCAATGGAGGCAGGTGGTCAGGTTAACGTGTTTTATACGAATTTCAGCAAGATCTGCGACACTGTCAACCACCATATAGGAAACAGTTTGTTAAAGCAAAGGGCTTTGTGTCGAGTGATGTGGTTCATCGGGTGTACCACAGGGTAGCCATCTGGGCCCGTTGCTGTTTAATGTATTTATTAATGACCTCCATGAGGTGATTATATTTTCAAGGCCCTTGTTTTTTGCAGATGGAAATTGTTGATGGTAATTCATTCTGTTGATGTGCTGTGAGACTACAGGGAGACTTGGATAGGGTGAAGCGAGTGGTGCAGAACAAACAAAACGAATCTTAATATTAAAAAAGGCAAGTTAATGTTGCTCTTTAGGGTAAAAACTCGCTTTTATATGACTTCTAAAAAAAGTTTCTTTATTATGTGGCTTAGATATTTATTTGGACACTAACCTCGATTTTCATACTCACTATGACTTTATTGCTAACAAATGTGTAACTCCTTGGCTTCATCTGTAGGAATACTAGGGATTTCCAGAGTGTAGATAGCATGAATACTTTGTATAAGGCCTTGGTAAGTTCTTCTGTTGGGTATCTGTCATGTGTATTCCTTCATATGCTATACATATTGAAGGTATTGAAAGGGTACAGAAGAAGTATGCTAGATATGTTTCTTACAAATTTAAGTGGAACATCACTGCCTATGGGGTCCTGCTGCGAAGACTCCAGTTGCAATCGTTTCAAGACATAGGAAAGTTGCTGATATCGGTTTCTTATTTCGACTTGTTGGCCATATAGACTGCTCCGATCTTCTGAGTTTGATAAATTTCCATGTTTCACCAAGATCAACAAGAGACCACTCACTCTTCGCCCCGAAGTACATAGACGTAACTATGGCCTATTCTCGCCGATCATTAGAATCATTAATGGCGCAGTGCGGTGAAACGACACTTAATTTTTTAATCTCTCCTTAAAACTTAAAAAAAAACTTTAACAGTCCACTGAATTCTGTGAGAATATTTGTTGTTATTGTATTGTTATAATTGTTGTGCTATTATAATTTCTGTAGAAACTATGTATAAAATGGGTCTGCCCGTATAAATAAATAAATAAATATATGTGACTGTTATATATCACTTCATAGGATAAGATTTTATTGTCACCAAGCCAAACGCAGGTACAAAAAAATTGATAAAATTATCAGTAATTTACCATTTTTCTCTAGTTTTCGGTATTTGACCAGATATATTTGGTGGTATCTGGATTTTTCAGGAAAGGATTCTTTCATTTTAAGACATGTAGCTGTAAGATTATCCTTTTCTCTTTTAGTAAGGTCGCAGATCAATATACCAAATGC
>JAHKBH010001526.1:0-18089 GCA_019049505.1 Pachyrhynchus sulphureomaculatus
AGTTTGTGCTTCTTGCATATTGTCTGTTATTAGGACAATATCGTTGACAAAACAAAGGTAATTTAACTTTTCACTGTCGATGTTAAGCCCCATTTTTCCCAGTTTATTGATTGTAGCATTCTAGAAGTGTTACGAAAAGCTTGGGAGAGAGCGTGTCAGCCTGGCGCACTTCTTTTTCGATTTGAAATTTGCTGGTGGATTGGTTAGTTCGTGTTTTGACATTAGCGGTAGCATTTTCATATATGTATTTAATTAGGCTGGAGTATCGATGATCAATATGACATTTAGCAAGCGCTTCCAAGAGTATCTGCTGGTTTACAGAATCAAAAGCCTTTTCGAGGTCCACGACTATAAGCATTTGAGGCCTATTATATTCTATACATTTTTCTATGAGAAATTTAACTGTAAGCAGATGGTCGCTTGTTCCGTACCCTGTGCGGAAACCAACCTGCTCTTTTGAAACAAAAGATCAAATTTATTTGTTGGACGTTTGGTAGGTATTTTAGTGAATAATTGGTATATATGACTCAGGAGGCTCATGGGCCGATAGTTTGTAAGGTCTGAAGTATCTCCTTTTTCATCCATGATGACAATAATTGCATTATTTCATTGCGATGGAGTTATTCCTTTTAGGAGACATTTATTAAATAGCATTTTCAGAGCTTTGATAATTTGTTGCCCTTCTTGTTTAATTGCCTTTGTTACAATATTGTCCTCACTCGGGGTTTTGCTATTTTTCATGCCCTTCATAGCTGATTTTCTGTGATCTCTGGGATCTCTTCCTACCCCTGATTTAGGACTTTTGGTATGTTGATTTCTGTTCTTCTATCGTGTACGGCAGGGGTGCTCAAACTTGAACTGCTGGCGATCTACCTCAATATTGTTAGACTACGATCGATCGACTCTGAGAGGCTGCAAGTAAGTGTGATGCAGGATTGTCGTCTAGGTAGCGTGTATCGTGGCATAGATATTAGTTTTCCGCACAATATGCATTTTTTTAGTCAAGGTAAGTGTAGGTCTGCTCTAAAATGTCAATGAAAAAACTCATAATTATTCAAAATTGCGAGTTTATTGGTTCTTACAAAACAAACGAGTTCTAGTGTCTAAACTTAACTAAAGAGTGATTTTGGATGTTGAAGCGTGGCACTGCATGTCCTCAGCATATTTTTCATAAGATGGTACGTAATTACAGAGTACTAATCGAAAGCATGATGACATATGTTCGTCAGTTAGTCGATTGCCATATTTTGACTTAATTATCTTCATTTCAGAAAATGCAGACTCGCACAAGTAAGTTGACCCAAACATTGCCGTCAGTTGAAGGGCGATTTGCCTTAGATTCGGATATTTATCTTCAGATATAAAACACCAGAATTTTGTATCAGATGCTGTGGCTTTGAGATGTATGTCTGATATAATCTGCACTAACTCATTTTCAACAGAACATGAGTCCATATTAAACTAACTTGCTACTTCAGTAGCTAATTCCTCAATGTTTTTACACGAAAAAGGATAACTCATAAACGATGCGATATTTGCCAATTTACTGAAATCATAAAAACGTATTTCGAATTGGCCCAAAATATTTGATAATTCTGCCTCATAAATATCATAATTCAACTGAGGAATCCTTGCTTTCAAAGACGGAAAATTTTTCAGATCCTTTCTTTTCAGTTGATCTATCATAAGTTGCAATTTACTTTTGAATGCGTTTATTGCGCTAATCATCTCAATAATAGTTTTTTCTTTACCTTCAAGCTCCAAATTAATGGTGTTTAAATGCATTGTGATGTCTGTCAAAAATGCCAAATCAGTCAGCCATTTTCCGTTTTTCAGCATCTGAGTGTCATCACCTCTTTCGTCCAGAAAAGCTGTTATTTCGGGCAATAATTCTTGAAACCTTTCTAGGAATTTTCCGCGACTCAACCACCTGACGTCCGTGTGAAGAACTAAATCAGTGTGTTCAGCTGACTCACTATCTTCCAACTGCAATTTAAAGAGCCGTCGTTGCAAGCTGCACGGATAGAATTCACAATTTTTATTGCAATGCCTATAATCTCCTCCATGTTTAGAACTTTTGAACACAAAACTTGTTGATGTATAATGCAATGGAAGGAGAAAAATGAAGGGAAATCATCATTAGCTCGACACAATGCCACAAAAAAACCGTTTTCGTTTCCAGTCATTGCTGGTGCTTCATCGGTTGTAATGCACACTAGTTTATATATTGGTAGCTTATAGTTTGTTACAAAATTGAAGAAAACGTCATATATATCTTCGCCACGGGTCTTTCCTTTCAGAGGAATCATTGTCAAAAACTCTTCCTTAGCCGACATGTCATTGAATATAATTCGAATAAAAATACACAGCTGGGCAGTGTCTGTCATATCGGTGGATTCGTCGAACTGTAAAGAAAAGTATGTACATTCCATGATATCATGTTTTAGTTTATCTGCCATGTCCTAACTCATGACTTCAACACGCCTTGTGACAGTCGGACGAGATAACTGAAGTTCTCTAATAGCAGACATAATCTCTGTTTTATTTTTAAAATCTCCAAATAAAGTCTCACCCGCTTCAATAAATGCTTCCTTCACAACCAATCCATCATCAAATGGTTTCTTGTGTTTCGCCAATATATGAGATATTTTAAATGACGCGATCGTTGCAGCTTTTGATTGTTTGGCTGGTCTTGTGAACATGGTTTGTTCTTTTTTCAAACAAGTTATCAAATCACGTACTTTTCGTTTTCTTAATTCACTCTGTGACGGAAAATCCTTTTCATAGTTTTTATGAACCGTTTTATGATGCCTCTCTAAGTTCTCACGCTTAGGTATTGCAACTGACGCACGGCAAATGAGACAAATGCACTTATTCTTTACCACACAAAAGAAAAATTCTTCCTCCTAATCGTTATTAAAATGATAAGTTTTACTTTTCTTCGCCGCACCCATTTTGGGCTATTTATTAATAAACTTTGTATCGATGTATCGCCTTTAAGTTACAACTCAGACTGACTTCTATTCCTGCAGGCGCAACATTTATATTGGCGCGAACGAAGTCTCAAATGTTCCCGTCAAACACGCCGCCCGAAGTTTCTAGAAAAATCGGCAGGAATCAAAAACGCGACCTTTCTTTGACAAGTACCGCGCGTTCCTTTGATAAAGCCGCCTTTTGCCGCTAGCAGGGGGTTATTACGATAAAAGAAAGTGATGAGGGGGTTATTCTGGCCTAATTGTGGATCGAATAAATTTTAGTAGTTTATTCATTACATTTTGTTTTAGTTACCTAAAACAAAATCTGTGAATAGTGTACCGTTTGAAAATTGGATGCCCCCCGCTTGAGCACAATTTTCTTGCAGCCCCGCTTTAATTTCTGATAATGAATTGAGTGAATCCTGATTTTAAAAGAATTAAAGAAATTAAACACACACTAGCTCAGTTTTCTTTGGTAGAGAGATATGGGTAAGAGATAATTTTTGTACGTCTTTTTGGAATTATTTTTTATTTTTAAAGAAACCTCAGCTGTACGACTTTTTGGGCACCATTCATTTTAAAATAGAAAGGATCTAACTTCAGCTAAAAAAATGAAAAAATACTGAAAGGGTGTACTGTTGGTAAAATAAAAAAATCAGTTTGGTACAGCCGTTCTTATCCTGAAAAGTAAGATAGGTATTCAGTGAGACACTAGCTTTAATCAACAAAAAGCAAATTTATTCATGTTTTTAAAAATAAAAAGTTCTAACCTTTGCAGTATTACAGGATTACTAAAAATTTTAGCCTAACAGGTAGTTATGACATTTAAATTCTAAACTCTGACTACTCCCGAAGACGAAAAATAGTGCTTTTCACTTCACTTTTTAGTCAGTTCAAAATGCTGTTAAGGCACTACTCAGGGATAAGTCTATGGAAGGATGTTTTGGTAACTTACTGTTTCTATTTCGGCTTCGATGGAACACGACCGATTTCACACTTTTCTAGTAAACACTTAGAGAGCCCACTACGGCTTTTCGTTAAAAAACTTGTGCTTTATTTAGCTCTCATGATTGTTGTTATGAGCCTTTACTGCAGCTCTGTAGAAGGAAGCCTACTTGGCGGCTCCGATGAAAATTAGCCTGGCTGCGGCTTGATGGTACTCAGCCCCGATCCCTGTCCTACCGGACCCTTAAATAAGCCGTGGGCCTTCTCTCGGTCATATCGCGACGCCGGAACCAAAAATCCGGATACACATTTTCAACCAATCCCGGCGTGCCGATAGATTCGGTCAGAAACCCGCACAGCACACTAATATACCGAACGGCTTGGAATCTCTTATTAATATACCGTTCGATACAAAAATGAAAATAAGTACAATTTGAAGTGAAAAATCAGTAACATTACATGGTCTTAAAATCTAGGAAAAAATGAATGTTACATTTACCCCCTTCCAAAAAGAAATAGACTACACTAGTCTATTAAACTTAGGCTACTTATGAAAAGGTACAAAGTGGTACACTATCACTTAATACTAAGGTCAGAACTTAAAACAAAAGTACAAACTTCGGACCTTACTACTAGACTTAACTCAATTAAGCACTAATATTAAGTACAATGAGAACCAAATGAAAATCTTTGCATGATCACAAGAATCTTATAACTAGACTTAACTTAATTAGACACTAAGGTTAAGTACATCAAAAAGCAAATAAAAATCCTTGCATGAACATAAGAAATAACTTTCCAAAATAACAATCGCGGTCTTCTTATATAAAAGAATCAGCTCTGTTATGGTTACCAAAACAAAAAAAATATAACTTTGTCTAGACTCTTGTCTAAATCAAAAAAAGTGAACTGAAATAAAATATGAACACCCCCCTTAAAATATTTTAAGGATTGTCTGAAAATTTTCTATTTCAGCAAAAGAAATTTATAAAAATTCTTAAATAAAGAAAAAAAAATAAAAAAATGATTCTAGTGCAAACACTTACACTAAAAAGAAAAAGTCTTGTCAGACCATTTAGCACTAGGCCAAAAAAAAAAAAATATCTGGATAAATATCCAGACAAACGCTCGGGAAAAATCGCCATCCATGCTCTAGCTCATCGCTAAGAGAACATTCTAAATCTAGTATCACTACTAGTCGCACTCGGAAAATAATCGCACTCTATCGCGCAATGTCGACGTCCTAAGACATCTAGACATGCTAAAATCGCTAGGGAAAACGCTCTGGTTGATCGCCAGATAATCGCACTCTACCGCGCAATGTCGACGTCCTAAGACATCCAGACATGCTAAAATCGCTAGGGAAAACGCTACATCGCGCAATGTCGACGTCCTGAGACATCCAGACATGCAAAAATCGCCAGAAAACACGTCAGCTCATCGCCAACAAAACGCTTCTGGTATATCGCCAGAAAAAACCTCGGCTCCTCGCCAAGAAAACACTCTGGTATATCGCCAGAAAAAACCTCGGCTCCTCGCCAAGAAAACACTCTGTAAATAGTCCTCGACTACACAAAGTCTGCGTTCTAAAAGAACAATCTCGCCATTAACATAGTGAGCAGCTATAAAAGCTAACAATATCACTATAGGCACAGTGAATAGCTATAAAAGCTAAAATTCACTCCCTAAAACACAGTGAATAGCTATAAAAGCTAAAATTCACCAAACTGAATGATCCTGCTTCAAAAAGCAATGTTCACAAAGAACAGAATGATTAGTCCACGCGCAACTAACATTCAAGGAAACATTCCCTAGCATATAACATGTGAGACAGCAAGTCTCTAAATAGGACCTCCCTAAAGTCATAATCCTATATATGGGAGTCCTTAAACAAAAACGACTCAAAATCACACATTTTGAGCACATGCCCTCAGGCAACCAACATACACTGAAATATATACAGAAATATATACAGAAATATATACAGAAATACATACAGGAGTTCAAATCCCAAAGTCTTGGTTATAATAACTCCATACTGAGCTTGGTGAAAGCTCTTAGCAAAAGATAACCAAATTTTCGGCACATCGCACCAAAGTGACAAATCTGCCTAGAAACATGAGCCAGAACAAACGCCCTCCGTCATTCTTCAGGGTGGCTATACAGAGATATAAAACTTAACCAGCATTGCGCTCTTCAAGTTGCATGAAGAACCCTCGTGTACTGGTCTCGCCCTGGAACAACAACGAAAAACATTCAATCCATCCCACATAACAGGAGACGAACACCTCACCACGATATACTGAAAGGTGGAGACAATAAAATACGGAAATGGTGACCCTGGAGTCCACCAACAAAAGGGAGTAGATTATAGCATCCACTAAACTAAAACGGTGTCTACCACACCACCATAAGTCAAAAAAAAAAATTTAATCAATAGGGTGTTCCGAAACACACTACTGCCAACAGCCTGTCACCACTAATAGGCTAATTGGAGCTGAGGTCGACTACAGTAGCTAGGCTCTCCTTTGGCTCAAATAGAAATAGCCATTGGGTAACAAAACCTCTAAAGGTCCCAAAGGTCAAACGTTCGCCCCCCATAGACTACCCTTCCAATCAGTCTGTTCCTCAAGAAGACTAACTTCCTGCCAAACGTCGTAACGGCATCTGTTAGCACCCGGTGCATCACAGCCTGTAAAAACAGATAACTCATGGGATACAACCTAAAAGGTTTACTAGGTTGACTTAACCAAGCTTCTAACGGAAATTTCCAAAAAACGAAAATGAGCTTAAAAAGCTACATGAAGCAAAAATTTCTCAATTTTTCGGTGGCAACGCAACAAAACTTTTGAAGACGACAAGAGCTTTTCCAGCTTAATCAGAAACAAGAAGAAAACATCGTTGACAGCTAAAATATTCGATCATGGTGTTAATCGTCTCCCTAGACAATAGCCTCTAGAAGAAACTGCTACAGGTATCAGGCATAACCGTTTTCTGTCAGCCCAAACTTCTAGATTATCTGGTGAAAATCTAAAAATTCGGTTAGGAATCTTCCTTCACTGCGCTTAGCCTCTCTTGACAAGGTTCTCATCTCGGTATCAGATTTTGATCATTTCTTTGTGAAACGACTGTCTTACTCTGCTCTCATCTCTTGTAAATGATCAGCCTTTAGTTCTCCTGCAGGACTTCAATTTCCTATCAATCTGATAGTATACCGAAAAAAACTCAACATACGCCTATGAGTCCATGCAAAAAAATTTTAAAAAAATTAGTGACTCAAAGGTAACGTTTAAACGGCTCTGAAAAGAAAAAAGTATACCCTCAGTTTGTCAATTCAGAAGAAGATCTAAATCAAAATAATCCAAGTCTTAGACTTACTGGATAAACCAAAATCAATTTACTCTTAATTGCACACAACATATACCACTAAGGTAATAGAAATACACCCACTCGGGTAACAAACTTTGAAATTGCTCATAAAAATTTTGACTCTACATCACACTACACGAGCTACATCTTGCGCTTGTCCTAACTCAAGATCACCTTGGATTGCCTCTAATCAAAATTTCGCTTCCAAGTGTCAAGAACTGGATATTATTTGGGGTCATAAGCAAATCAAATCCCGCGACCACCGACATACCAGTCTTATGATATATCCTGAGTGTGTGACTCTTTCGCAAGCTCGCAACAGCTGAGTCGATGCTAAACATCAACCACAATCAACCTAAGTTTGGGATATGGCCAATACCCAAAACCTTAGCATTAAACAATAAAAGTAAGCTATTCTCTGCTCAACTTTTATAACAGTCAAAAAAACGAGGTCGTCACCTCTACAGAGCAACATCAAAAAATAAAGTAAAGCAATTAAGATAATCTAAATATAAATTATTCTTCTTCTGACAAACTTTCATTAGGGTTAGGTTCATTGAATGGTTTTAAGTCTTTAATATGCCATCGTCCTATTTTAGTCCCATCTAAATTAACTAAACCATAAACTAAATCTGAAATCTTTTCTCTTATCACGCAATGCACATACTTAGGTACCAACTTAGATGTGAATTTATCTGCTGCACTGGAAAGAATTTTATTTTTTCGCCAAACGTGATCACCTATATTAAAGGCAAAATCCCTTTTTCTAAGGTTGTAAGACTTACTGTTCCGTTCATAAGCCTTATGTATCCTACCACGCACGTCGGTGAAAATCTCTTTTAAACCCTTTAAATTTTCGGCGTACGCGCCCCTTTTACCCGGAACTATTTCGCTGTCAACATTGACATCCAAATCTAAATGTTTATAATACGATCCAGATAGAGGTATATGTCTGCCGTAAACTAAGAAAGACGGTGTGAACCCTGTTACTTCGTGTCTTGCGGTATTTATTGCTTGTTGGATTTTGGAAATATTGCCATCCCAAGTGTCATGTGAATCAACGTAACTTCTTAAAGCGGTCCCGACTGTTCGGTTATTACGTTCCACAAAATTACATTGGGGAGAGTACACGGGATTAAAACGGATGTTAAAACCATAAGTTTCACTTAAGCTCTTAAAACTCTTAGAGGTAAACTGAGTACCGTTATCGCATATTAAAAGCGATGGGGCCCCGTGGATTAGAAAGACGTTATTTTCCAAAATTCTCTCTATATATCCAGCTTTAGAGCTTTTCAAAGGAAATAGCATGGTATACTTTGTAAACCAGCAAGAAACCACGAGAAGCCATTTATTTCCCTTTTTTGAACGTGGGAATGGGCCTACTAGATCAGCTGCTATGACTTGAAAAGGGTAATTAACCGTTTTCTCTTTTCCCATCAGTCCCATAGGTAGTGCATTTGGAGATTTCTGCGCTCCACATACTTCACAAGTCCTCACAAACTTTAAGATATCAAAACGCATTTTTGGCCAATAATACTGTTCCTGAATCCTGTGAAGAGTTTTTTATAAAAACCAAAATGACCAGAAGTAGGAGGAGTGTGACACATGTCTATAATTTCCTCTCTCTGTGGTTTAGGAACTAGTATTTTCCACTCGGGTACATTAACTTTTAAAGGCAACTGGTTTGGGATAAACTTGTACACGAAATCATTTTCCACCTTCCACTGCGGAAAATTTTGAGGAAATTCTTTAATTTGCTGCCGTAAATTATCGTACCATGGATCAATGCGATCTATATCAACTGTATCAATTCTTACGCCAATTGTGCATTAAGACTGTTTTCGTCCGCTGTATGATCTGGGATTCTTGACAAAGCGTCAGGAATAACATTGTGGACTCCTTTTCTATGAATTAAATTAAATGTATGTTGTCTCAGCCTAATCGCCCAACGCGCTAGTTTGCCACTAGGGTTTTTAATAGAATTAAGCCACAATAAACTATAATGATCTGTTATGACCGTGAAAGGAACACCTTCTATGTAAGGTCGAAACTTTTCGATGTTAAAGAGTACTGCTAAACATTCTTTTTTCAACAACCGAATAGTTACGTTCAGCCTTTGATAAAGTTCTACTGGCATACGCTATCACTCTTTCCTCACCATTGATTTTCTGTGTTAGGACGCCCCCTAAACCGGTATTAGAAGCATCACTAGAAATATAAAACTGTTGGGAGAAATCTGGTTGGGATAAAATGGGAGCTGAAACCAATAGCTCTTTAATCTTTATAAAAGATTCTTCGGCTGCCTTTGTCCAATCTATCGATTGTCCTTTTTTTCGTCCTTTCAAAAGATCATTAATAGGCGACAACAGGGTAGAAAAATTCTCGATAAAACGTCTGTACCATGAACACATTCCTACGAAGCGCTTAAACTTCCGTAGTATTAGTAGGTCTCGCATAATTAACCATGCTTGCTACTTTATCCGGATCGGTACGCAAGGAATTTGAGCCCACAATATAGCCTAAAAACTTTAGAGAAGTTTTGAAAAAATCGCATTTGCTCAAATTTATCGTCAGTCCGGCCTCTTTCAATTTATCTTTTACTTCTTTAAGTAAGCGAATATGCGATTCGAAGTCTTCCTATGTTACTAAAATATCATCTAGATAGGTAAAAATATGTGGCTCATATTTCGGACCAATTATAGCGTCCACTAAACGTTGCTGAGTTTGAGCAGCGTTCTTTAGACCAAACGGCATAGTGACGAACTGAAATAGACCTCGGCCTACTACTGCAAAAGCGGTCTTTTCCTTAGAGGATTTGTCCAAAGGAATTTGCCAGAATGCCTTTCTAAGATCTATCGAGGATACATACTTAGCATTCCTGAGTGATGTCAAAATTCTATCGATGTTCGGTAATGGATAGTTATCAAATTTGCTGACCTCGTTGAGCTTTCTTCCGTCAAAGCATAGACGATACTGTCCGCCGGCCTTTTTTTCACCAATAAGATTGGAGAACACCAAGGACTGTTTTGATTCTTCAATCACTCCGAGCTTCAACATTTCGTCTAACTCTTTATTTAATACTTTTGACATATACGGAGACATGGCGAAGGGCCTTGTCTTTACAGGACTGGCATCAGCCGTATCTATAGACATGGTGATTTTATTCGTTCGGCCTAACCTATCTTTACTACTTATTTCATTGAAAGAGCTTATTACTTTTTTTCTGCTTTTAAGCGTTCCGTCCGCGAGAGATCATCTAGGGTACATAGACGCGAGAAAAGTTTTCTATTGAACTTTCTGAATAACAATCTTTAAAACTTGTTTGAGAGTTGACTTCTAGGGACTGTGGATACCACGAATTATTTTTAAAATTTACTAGAATTCCGAATTTTTGTGCAAAATCACATCCTAAAACCAAAGTATGTGATAGAGAAGGTACTACTAGAGCAGAGATTACTAAACAATGACCATTGCAGACTAGCGGCAACTCAACCGTACCTAAAACTTTTAGACGGCTGCCATCTGCAGTGGTAACACTTCTATTTTTGACATGGCATATTTTTATACTTAAACGACTTAAAATTTTAATACCATTCTGACCTACAACGGAGGCATTTGCACCAGAGTCAAATAAAGCCGAGAAATGGGCACCTAATAGATTTATCTTGATATGCGGTCTGTTATCTGAATATTTATGCACGAATAAAGGAGACATGTGACCATTTGGAGAAGCAGGAGTTTTAACTTGAGAAGGAGAATTTTTATTAGACTTTAAAAAAATCAGAAACTTTTTGTAACCATTTAGTCCAATCTGATCTATTGGAATATTTTTGTCCATCCGTGTTTTTAGAACGTTTTGGATTAGGGGCTATACTGCTAGCGTGAGCTTGTGACTTAGCCGAATGTTTAGAGGCTTTTTTTTGTGGGACTTAGGGTATCCGCCTCGGTAATATACCGTCCTTACTCGTTTTTTGTACATTTGGGGCATGATGTTAGTCTCACACCAGTTGTTCCACATTTGAAACAAAATACCCTCTTTGGTGCTGTACAATTTTGGTAAGTGTGGTTCGGGCCTGTGCAATTCCAACACGTGAAAATTGCCTTAGGTGAAACCGGCTTGTCGTTCACTTTAGCTGCAGTGTCGCTAATTTTAGAGTCATTATCTTTTCTTTTACCCGTTTTCTGGTTACTCCTAGGTTCCGATTTACATTCCCAACCTTATTTGTCGAGACTCCACTTCGGCCATTTGGATTATACTCTACTTGATGTATATTAGTTTCGCTTTTTGGTCTGCTCTTTTCCAACAAGTAATCGGACTCTTCAAGTTTTCTACATAACCCGGCGAGTTCGGCTACCGAATTAACATCTAGTAGAGCTAACCGATTGACGAAACTAGGCAGAATATTCCTCCGTATAAATTTAACTTTGGTACTTTCCAAAGGCTTGGTGGACAACCTACCAAATAAAGATTCCATGTGGGCAATAAAAATCACAGTGGACTCATTCTTCTTTTGTCGCCTCCTCTTTATTTCCGACCACAATTCTTCATCATCATCACAGTGCAAGAAGTCCTTCTTTAGCCTATCTACCAAGGAATGCCAGTCGTTGACACTTGATTTTATGCTTCTAAACCAAATGAAGGCATCGCCAGTGAAAAATTCAACAGCAGAGCTGAAAAGTTCATCTTCCGATACTTTCCTAGCTTGTGCTATTTCAGTCAGCCTCTCCAAAAAAGGATAGAGTCTCTTTGAGTCTCCATTAAATTTCAATTGCCATTCGCTGACAGGAATATTTCTGGCTGCGCAATTCACGATTGGAGCTGGTACATTTATGACTGGGGTTGTAATAGGCAACTGTGGTAACTCATGACCAGGAGCTATCTTTTCTGCAAGATTTGCTTCCATGAGCACACACGTAGCTATTGTTTCCTGAACATATTTGGAAAACTTCGACGCTTCCTCTTCGTCATCCGGCATGGGAATTCTTTGTACGCGACCCGCAACATGCGATAAACGTGACTTAACCCGGTGTACAAGTGAATCATTTGGATCGCCGTCATAACTATCGATTAAGTTTTGGATAGAGTTTAAACTCTTTTCGATACCAGCCGTTTCTTCTTTAAAAGACAGAGTGTCATCCCCTATTTTTATCGTTTTTTCCGGGCTCATTAATTTCTTTACTTAAGATCCTCGTTAGAATCTTTCTTTTATCCGCGACCGGACGTTCTGAGAAAGTACGACGGATTTTCAGTTCATAGTCTAACTCATATTCCAGTAGGTGATTGACTTTAAAATTGAAGGCTTCCATGATAAATGAATAAAATTTAAAGGAACTGTTTAAAAAGTCTTGAAAATATTTCTCCTGTGCTCCCAATAGTCAAAAAAAATAAAAAATATGTAAGGCACTTAAAATATGTAAACTTCTTTACAAAACATTTAAAAAAATCTTCGACAATTTCAAAAAAAATTTCTAAGTATCGCCTTGTATTTAAATTCTTTTACCAAATATGTTAAGAATTTTCAACAAAAAATCTCCTAATACCGTTTCGTATCAGCAAAGTATTTTTAATATTCATGCAAAACATCGGTGAGAGAAAAAAAAAGTACAGTTTTTTTCTTCGGTTATCCGCAAAATAAATCTAACACTGCAAAAAATTAAAGTAAACCAGCACATCTGCTAATCTGAACTATAAAAGTAGCTTTTAAGAAAAAAGTAGGAATCTCTTATCTTAGAGTCGATTAACAAAATTCAAATATCTATACTACCATCAGATAAATTGAAATAAAAAATTCTACAAATTTCCTGCTTTTGTCTTACTGCTATAGTGTAGTTTCGTTTAATAAATATTATGAAATAAAAATATCTGAAAAGTTAGAGCTTTTACTTTGTTCGAAAGCTAGTACACTGAACCCTTTTAAAAAATAAAATTCCAAAAGCCCCCGTTGGGCGCCACGTTTTTTTTACTTGCCCGCTTTTTGAGGCGCTATTTTGTACCGTTGTGAAAATTGTTTTTCCCCACGCTTGGGCACAATTTTCTTGCAGCAAGCCCTCTTTTTAATTTCTGATAATGAATTGAGTGAATAATGATTTTAAAAGAACTAAAGAAATTAAACAAACACTAGCTCAGTTTTCCTTGGTAGAGAGATATGGGTAAGAGATAATTTTTGTACGTCTTTTTGGAATTATTTTCTATTTTTAAAAAAACCTCAGCTATACGAATTTTTGGGCACCATTCATTTTAAAATAGAAAGGATCTAACTTCAGCTAAAAAAATGAAAAAAATACTGAAAGGGTGTACTGTTGGTAAATAAAAAAATCAGTTTGGTACAGCCGTTCTTATCCTGAAAAGAAAGATAGGTATTCAGTGAGACACTAGCTTTAATCAACAAAAAGAAAATTTATTCATGTTTTTAAAAATAAAAAGTTCTAACCTTTGCAGTTTTACAGGATTATACTAAAAATTTTAGCCTAACAGGTAGTTATGACATTTAAATTCTAAACTCTGACTACTCCCGAAGACGAAAAATAGTGCTTTTCACTTCACTTTTTAGTCAGTTCAAAATTGCTGTTAGGGCACTACTCAGGGATAAGTCTATGGAAGGATGTTTTGGTAACTTACTGTTTTTATTTCGGCTTCGATGGAACACGACCGATTTCACACTTTTTCTAGTAAACACTTAGAGAGCCCACTACGGCTTTTCGTTAAAAAACTTGTGCTTTATTTAGCTCTCATGATTGTTGTTATGAGCCTTTACTGCAGCTCTGTCGAAGGAAGCCTACCTGGCGGCTCCGATGAAAAATTACCTGGCTGCGGCTTGATGGTACTTCTCCATATCCCTGTCCTACCGGACCCTTAAATAAGCCGTGGGCCTTCTCTCGGTCATATCGCGACGCCGGAACCAAAAATCCGGATACACATTTTCAACCAATCCCGGCGTGCCGATAGATTCGGTCAGAAACCCGCACAGCACACTAATATACCGAACGGCTTGGAATCTCTTATTAATATACCGTTTCGATACAAAAATGAAAATAAGTACAATTTGAAGTGAAAAATCAGTAACATTACATGGTCTTAAAATCTAGGAAAAAATGAATGTTACAATATATATATTAAATATAAAATTTTGGTTCACATGTAATACATAAAGCATGAAACGAAAGTACTGAGGTGCGGATAGATAAATTTCGGGGTACTTTCAATAGTGCTTTCTTTGAGAACCTTACTTGGTTTTTTGGTTAGGGTAATGAACAAATTTTAAAGCATAATTATTTATAGTTAAATAAATAAGAAGTTAGGGGATGGGGATAGAGAATTTGTTTTGACTTATCATGTTAATACTATTTTAGAGTGGGTTAGAGCTCGATAATTTTACTTTATTAGATCCGACAACACTTATATTCAACCAAACCGTTTTCGATCGCTTTAAGTCCACTGATTAGATCTTAGATCGCTTTTGGATGTAAATAGACGAAGCCGTAATTTCAACTACATAATACCGTTGCCTTTTATTTCCTTTAAATTAGATATTTAAAAATACTAATAGTGGCAGTGTGTTTTTTGGAACTATCATACCAATTGTGCTTTGTGGAGACATTGGAACAGCTATCTCACCATGGATGGTGATGGACGATATATATATATATATATATATATATATATATATATATATATATATATATATATATATATATATATATATATATATATATAATATATATATATATATATATATATATATATATATATATATATATATATATATATATATATATATATATAATATATATATATATATATATATATATATATATATATATATATGTATATATATATATATATATATATATATATATATATATATATATATTTCCCTTGCTAGATTACGAAAAACATAGTCCCTCATTTCCACCAGTCTGTTCGCACGAATAACTCTCGAACGAAATGAGGTGTCAGTTTCAAACTTGGTGCGTAGGTATAATCTAATATGGGGATGTTTTTGAACGATATTGCTTCAGGCCAAGGGGTTGAAAGGAGTGAGGGACGATATATTTTATATGTTTTATTGGCAACATGGTAGTTTTTCCTTTTTTTTGTTGAAAATATTAAGAGGTGAAAGGTGTGAAGGAGGTGATTAGAGGGGTTGATTCGTTTATATCGTGTTTTATATCCTTTGTAAGGCTAAAAAATCCAAAAATTAGATTGTCTTTTCGTTGCTTTCAATTTTCAGGACGAGGCTGAAAGAAGCGGACGTTGTTTAGTATTGTATAATTTAAACATCATTTTGAAATATTTACAAGTTTTTTGGACAACTTTTTAAGCATATTATTTACAGTAAAATTGTTTAAAGGGCTCGAGTAGAGAGTGAAAAGGGCTGCTTCTTATATTGATTGTTATAAGTTTTTCCTCAGGGTTTTTGGGGTCTAACGATTTTAATATAACTTTCAATTTTAATAGAGGAAGCGTGTAAAACAGGTAGACTGGACAAATATGGTATCGTTTTAATAATATCATGGTTACTAAGAGCTTCTGCACTGGTGGAATCTCTACTCATGTGATCTCTTACATCTGATTTACTCATTGTTCCTATAGTAGAGAGCAGATTGTAAATTTGCTGAATAAATAAATTTAAAAAATAATATCATGGAAATTTTTTTCCAGGTTTTTGGTTGCAGTAATGAACAAATTTTAAGCCTAATTATTTATTTACTATAAATTAAAAGTATTTAATTTATGGGTATTTTTCAGGATTCTTTGACTGTAGATGTTGAAAAATTAGATTGCTTTTTCGTTATTTTAATGTTAACAGGGAAATAGGGTCAAAAGGGTGGGCATCGTTAAAATATTGTATGGTTGCAATATTATTATGAGAATTTTTCCTGAATTTTGTTTGCCATATTTTATAAAATTTTAGCTAATTATTTATAGTAAAAGATATATGGGGTGAAAGGAATGGTATAGGAGGTAAGAAAGTTGGTTGCGTATATATAATCATATACTTTTATTGCAGTGTGCTTCTTCATTATTTCCAATTTTAAGAGAGTGTCCTAAAAAATTGTTACGTTGATTATAGAACAAGTTTTAGAAGTTCAAACAGATAGCTGAATGTAAACTTACTTACCTCTGCCACAATATATAAATTATTATATTTTCACTTGCCTTGTTTTTGCTTTTCTTTGCGTTTTAGAGCTCTTAGATCACGAAAAACATATTTTCCAATTTTCCGTCGGTGGCGTCAGTCTGTCAATCTCTCAACACCATAATTGATATTCTAATACTTGAAATAGAAATAAAATATAATACTTCAAATAGCAATGAAAGCTATAATTTTTGAGCGATATCTTTTAAGGTGAAGGTGGTGAAAGGGCCACCCCTGTCGATATGTTATATGAATTTAATTATATTATGGAAATTTACTTTCCTTAGCTTAGGAAAAAATTAAATTATCTACACAACAAAGCTAAATTCTAAAGGCTAGTTTTATTTACTAAAAAAAAGCAAGGAAAAACAAAGGTACGCAATTCTTAAACAGCCTCTGATCAACTCAAAGTCAGTCTTTGATTATTACGTTACTTCTTCGGCAACCTCTAGTCAGCTTAACAACACTGAACACGACAAAATTTGCTCACTTCTTCAGCAATTACGTCACTTCTTCAGCAATTACGTCACTTCTTCAGCTCAAGATCATTCTTTGGATATTAGTCGACTACCGATGGACACATGCCATTCTCAGTCCTAGTACGCCGCCAGCTATACTGATCTTATTTTAGAACAGCACGTTTACAAGGAAAGTACTGGGTAAATCACTTTACCGATTTTTTTCTTTAAAATTAAATGCCAGAATCCCCTTTTTAGATAAAAAATCACGGTTTCTTCGAATTAAAGTAACTTTCCGTTGTCTCTCCTATGACTATCCGAGGGATTTTTACTATTCGTGACTAGAACACTCAATAGCCTTTAAGAAACAGAAATTAATATTTTGTGTTATCAGAACTAGACAAATTGATAAGCGTTCTAAAAACCTAACTCTCTAATTAGATAGTATGGTTTTACACTACTTATAGAGTGCTGAAGATCTTACATTCTCACAACTGTTAACCTCTGTAAAGAAATTGAGAAATACTTAAGATAATCTAAAGACACACATTCCTTTATGAACTAAAGTTGTTTATAAAATTTCCTATTCATGTGGAATACTTAATCAAGTGGAAATTAGAATTAGGGAACATGAAAAATGTCAGCTGTAGTTCAGTATCAACACTTTACAGTCCACACTATCAATCTAAGAGAAACCATAGCTATTGCCTAAGTATCGGTTTCTATAAATGTAAAAATAAGCAATTAATCCAAATTTACCAACACTCTAAGTTTAAGGGGTAAGGCCACTATAGGTCGCAGGAAAAAAGACTAATTTCAGGAACTTATTTCAAGAGAATAATAAAAGCAGTCAAAAATGTATACGGGCGAAACTATTACTTCGTAGGTTTCAACCTAGAACAAAAAAAACTGAAAAAATTTTCATTAATATATGTCAAGAACTAGTGGGTAACGTACGGATTGCGATGAGTTATAAGCTTCCTTTTTTATAAACAATTTTTCGTGAAATTATTGGTTGAAAATTTTTTTTCAAATGTACAACCCATTTTTCGAAAAAATGATATATTCAAATTTCCGTACGTTTTCCACTAGTTTTTCATATATATTAATGAACATTTTCTGGGTTATTCGTTCTAGGTTGAAATCAACTGGAGCAACCGTTTTTCTCCCGTTTCAGACCTCGAGTAAAAGCTTTGTCTTCT
>JAHKBH010001527.1:0-24000 GCA_019049505.1 Pachyrhynchus sulphureomaculatus
TTTCAGAATTTAGGTCTGTCTGTCTGTCAGCTGTTAGGGACAGTTGTCTGTCTGTCTGACAGACAGACAGACAGACAGACAGACAGACAGACAACAGACAGGCAGACAGACAGACAGACAGACAGACAGACAGACAGGCAGACAGACAGACAGACAGACAGACAGACAGACAGACAGACAGACAGGCAGACAGACAGACAGACAGACAGACTTAAGGGTCAATTTAGACCCTTTTGGCATCGTCGTTACGGTGCAGGTCAGCGTGGCAGGTCAGGTCTGGCAGGGAAAATATTGAAAATTATCCTGTCCATTTTAAGAAAGATTTGCAAGTTTAAAAATGAATGGCTTTAAAATTATCCTGAATGGCTTCGTGAAATTATAGAGACGCTCTGTCTGTCTGTCTGTCTGTCTGAGGACAAAAATACTACGGATCTGATATATCGCATCAAAATATACCCCACTTTTTTGTGGGACTGTGTAATGAATAGTAAGTAATAATAGCAGTAGGAAAAGATTTTATATATAAGGGTGAGATGTATCAATATAAATTTCATTTTAAAAAACAAGAGTCTGAGAGAACATTCAAAACAAAAATGCCAGTTGTTGAAAGAGTAAAATGTCCCAAATGTAAAGGTGAAACGGACCTGTATAATCAAAAATGTTTGACATGTGAAGCTAAGGATTTCTTTAAAACAAAAGATGGTGCAAAACATTTACCTTCTTCGTATTTGACCAGTAAAGAAAGAAGAGGAATCGAAAGAGAAGCCAACGAACGAAATAGAAACAGATAATTTTTTTTAACAAAATAAAATTATTTATATTAACACTTTATAATTTTTTTATAATGTAAAATTATTCTTTATTCTTAATATATGTATTTTCTTTAAATCTGCTCATACTTGTGTGTTTTATTTACCCAAAAAACAACAACAAATCTATTATTAGTAAAGGAGAAAAAATAAAGTTCTACTAGTAAAAATTTCAAATATAAAGTAAAACATCCTTTTAGGTTTGTCTGTCTGTCTGTCTGTCTGTCAGCTGTTAAAAAGAAAATATGTTAGACACCACTCCAGAATACCACCACCTCTACCATGTAGATCGCTCACGTAAAACTGTTGAACCACAAACATCTTAATTAGTTGCAAGCAACATGTTCCCCGAATCGCTTGTCTATATAGTTATATTCATATTAGTTACATCTGCTGAAAATACTGAAGTTACCTCTGGAGATCATACTAGTAACGACGATGTCAGTATATTTGAAGATTATTCTGCTCTTTATAACACTAGTTTGAGTCTATATCTAGCTTGTTCTAAGAGAGTTGATGAATATTCAGAATTATATGACCAGGAACATATAATATCAGACATGTTCATGCATAGGCTGGAGGATTGTGAAACAGGTGCAAAAAATTTAACAAATTCCATAAACTACACAAGTTTAGCAATGTTGAAAAGAGAAAATATCGAGCTAGAAACAGACTTGTTGACTGTGCGGAAACAGAAAGAAGCATGTGAAGAAAAACATAATATAGGATTGAATATAATTTCCGAATATAAGAATAAAGTAACTCTTTTAAATAGTAATCTAACAGCTCAAATTAATGTGATTTATATAGTGGACAGAGAACTGAGTCAGTGTCAAAAAACTCTTTATGATTTGGAAAAGCTTAAAGATGTGGTGTTCGAGAACCTTAATTCATGTTTAGAACGCGAAGAATTGCTTCGTGATAAAAAGAACAAATATGTGTTACGTTTAAGTAAATGTCGAAAAAACAGAGAAAAGTTAAGACCACCACAACCCTCTACAAGAACGTAAATCCTATTGTTGTTGTTACATTGATCTATTTTTTATATTTAAATAAATAAATAAATAACTAAAATAAATGAATGAATATTATTTTTCCTCTCTAGTCCAACTCGCACTTTCTAGTTGAATTCACCTACGTCTTAAACCAACACATATATTATTATTAAATTCAATTTAATACAAGGAGCGACATCTAGTATATTTATTGATAACTTCAGACTCACACCACCAAATTTCCCTATATCTTTGTTTTCAGAACTTTATGAAAAACCTAGCAGATGGCGTCACTTGTTTGATGTATTGTGAGTTGCATGTATTCCTAGGAATTGGGTGTTACGACGCTGATCGGCGCGCTGACGGAAATCCACTTCGAATGCTTTCCTTGTTTTATTCCTGTGTAAATAGGGTATTGCTTTCTTTGTCAGAGTTGCGGATAGTAAGGGTGAACTCAACAAAATGAAGTTTCGAAAAATAGAATTTATAGAAAAATCTAAATGGCAAACTCAACAAAATATTGACAAAATTAGCTTTTTATTATTTACTTAAGTAGAATAGTGTATTCCGTGAATTTTTAAATGTATTTTAAATATAAACGTATTAACTTCAAAATTAACTTGAACTAACACGCAGAAAGCGTAAAATTTCAAGTAAGCCTCATTTAGTGACGCAATACCGGTGGTTGCTCCAACCGAAATTGTTGAGTTCGCCCTTACTATCCGCCTGGCTATCGCCTGTTCGAAATATTTCATTTATTTGATACTGAAATTTGAAGGTGAAGCAAGGGCGAACTCATCAATTAGACTGGTATGTGATTACGCTGACAAAAAACGCGCAGTGCGCCATTGACCGTTTTGTATGTGATCTCAAGCACATGCAGCGTCAACGGTGCACCGCCGGAAACCCGATCCGAATACTTTCCTTGTCTTATTCACATGTAAATAGGGTATTGCGTTCCTTGTTAGCGTAAATTATGATTTGGTATATGGGAAGAATGTAGGTAAAATAATATTCAAACACAGGTATTATAATATTATTATTCATATTTATTTAGGCAAGTTGGATTATTTAAAAAGTAATTGAACAATATAACAAAATCATCATAATTCTAATTCTAATATAACAAAATCATCATAATAAAATATATATACTTATTAAAGTTGTTGTCGAGAACTGTATATCCTAATATAACAAAATCATCAAAATAAAATATATATTTATTAAAGTTGATGCTGTCGAGAACTGTAAGAACTGTATTATAATTTGCATGCTGGATTATTAAAAAGGCAATCGAATAATATATTCTAGGCTTATAACAATAGAAAAAAGAATTAGCTCAGACTATAGTGACCAAAAGGAAGAGTATCAAAATTACCCTGTTGAATATAGCGTTTATCATCATGAGGACTTAGCGCAATTTTTGTTTGCTCTATACTAAACACATTATGACTGTATGAACGGATTGAACGTTGTGTGATGTCAATTATTTGGCAATTTTTTAAACATTGTATATAGTCTTCAAAACTTAATTTATTTCTTACTATTCCATACTTTACCCCCTTAGCCTTTTTACAAATATTCCCACCTTGAACTTTATAACTATACATTTTCGATCTTAACCCAACAAAATGCGTAATGATCCTTCCATTCTCCTCGTCTTTTAATTTCCCTAATATTTTACAGTTCTTTCGTGCTATATTGTAAGGGTTGGTTAATGGATAATCAGATGTGTCAAATTTATCTAAATTAGAATTAATAATTTCACTATATACATCATCACATTTCAAATCATATATAAAGCTATCTGTGTCTGTATACATAAGTTTACAACGGTCAGTTCCACCCATTTTAGGGAGCATAAAGTCATAATGGAAATTATACATAAATAATTTGGATATATCTAAAACTGTCATTCCAATGTAAAGTGGTTTGTTAAATATTAATTCTGCTTTTTTTCAGCTCAATAATAGATAATTCTTCGTCAAGTACAACCCTACTGTGAAATCTAGGGCTTGCAACTAGGTTTTTAGCTCCGTAACGACCACCCCAAGATCGTGCAAACTTCACAACCTTATATTTTCTTATGTTCTCGATAGTTTTCCCGAATACAGCATTATTAAATAGTTTGAATAAATTTTTCAAAAATGTTGATGTAGCTCTTGTTCTCAAATGATTATTTAATTCTATATAGGGTTTAAGCCATGCCGATTGGTTATATTTTAAAATTTTATGAATTTTCTTCAGTATTAGACCATTATCTAGAGCTTGTTTGAGGTTTCGATAATGTAAAATATACCTTTTCTTATGATGTAGAGTACCCATTAATTTTTTGAACTTTGAGTGTGGTGGCACGCGATGTTCCGGACAAAATGGAAAATCTTTATGATAGTCATGCAAGCTTTCAGGATAATCTAAATCAACCTCTAAAATATAGCCAATGGGTGAGCTATCTGTTACTGACATTACGTCAAAATTGTTAATGTCATCAACCCATTCAAATCCTCCATATGGTAATGGTTCTACCATAGCTCTTCCATAGAGATTGTTCATATCCAGGTATAACACGTAATTAGAGGGTTTAGAAGAATCAAAATTAGGCATGTATTTGTTATTAGCCTCAGAATATCTATTAACACAGACAGAAAGCCCTCCACGTATACCTTGTTCTATGAACATGATTTGGTCGATATCATGCAGCAATTCCAGCTTACAATTACACAGCTTCAGCATGCAATCCCACGCGTAACCCGGCATGCTATGATACCATGCAGGATCAAGCCCATGAGATGTAATACAATTGTCTCGAAAATTCTCAAACACATCTGCTAGTCCTAAAATATCGGTTTTTAAATATAAGTCTGAATACTGCCCTAAATCTTGAACCTCAAAGGAACTCCACACAGTTTGTGCGTGTAAATAATTTTGTTTGCTAATATTCGAGTCCTCCAACTTATTATAAAAGGTTTTAATTGGTGGTAGAGCGGTTTCTTTCAACTTTTCCAAATTATCAATGTAATCATAGCAAAACACTCCTTTTCGAGTTAATAACTCATATTGTTTGTCATCTAAGGTTGGAAATTCACCCTCAAAATACTAAAATCTTTTTTTTTCCATTGAAGACATCAAAGTATCAAGCGAGGTGCCAAGAAATCTAAAGGAATCTATGAATCTAAATCGAATGCAATTTTCCCATTGTTTATAATATGTAAATGAAATATATTTTTCTTTATTGGATGGTAAAACGTTTACATACCCCTTCTTGGCAAGCCCCTTAATTATAAAATGGGAATCATAGCCAGATAAATTATGAAACACCACTGGAACTATAAACGATTTGCGAAAATTTAAGTTACAAATGGAATGTGCAAACCCCCTAAACAACCCCGTAAAATGATCATGATCACGCACGATTTTATCACTTGATTTAAATAATTCACTGCATATATGACAATGGGTTGCGCTACTTAAATCGGGTAAATTCATAATCGGGGTGATGTTTTTAAATTTAGAATAAATATCATCTGATAAAAGAGTAAGTTCATTAATAAACCAATCCATACAATCTACCCCTCGATAACTTTTGAAATAACTTAACGTATTATCATATGAGCATTTTAGATAATAACCAGCACTGTAGGCAATATGTTTTTGATATTTTTTTGTTGCCACCCCAACATTATAATCAACAGGTGCTAACAGACATTCAAAATCAGCGTAAATAACAAAAGGATTTTTTTTGTTTATATGTATGGTTTTTAAATTGAATATATTGATTTTTAGGGAATGACATTTTGTATTCATTTAATTTGCTACATAGCTCTTGATGCATATTTAATTTTTCGAGTGAGTAAAAATAATTTAAACATCTATCGCAAATGAACATTTTTGATTTATGCTTATTAAGTTGGTTGCCAACTAAACGCGAAAGATTTTTTATCAAACAGTAATGGTAATTAATATTAGTCGAATCCTCTTCCTCAGTCACTTCAATTGGTAGAGCATCAAAATCATTTAATTTAGGGAAATATTTATCTTGAATTAAGAGTAAATTTACATGCTTTTCTAGTTTAGTGCTAGTTAATCGCGCAGGGATAACACTAAAAAATGAATTTCTATCACTCTTAATAAATTCTAAGGCATATACGTTAACGGAAATTTGGTTAGAATTTTCAAATTTAGAAATCTGGTTTAATGCCATTGGAGCTTGTAAATTATCTGTAATTAACACAGATTTATAATGTTGATAGGAAGATGTAAGTTCAGGATGATTGTTGCTTGGAAACAAAGCACCCATAATCGACCAGTAAAAACAAGCATGATCATTGTTTTTAATATTAAGGCACGCTCGCTTTGTTAGTATTTCATGAGGTAGTTTAATATAGGATGAACCTCCTGTACCCATTTCATATTTATTAATATTTACTTCCAAATAAATTATTTTTTGTAAAGCAAACCCCGATTTACCCTCTTCGAATTCGGATAATTTATTAAAAATTTTATCACAAACGTTTTCAAAAAAACCATGTATGTAAATCTGTGCTTAAATCAATTATTACATTTTTGGTATTAAAATATTTTAATTCAACACATTCTTGCTTAACAAACTCTCCACAAAAAGTTGTATTGACTTTAATTAAGGCAAATCTTTTTAAAATTAAATTTATTTTTCTTTTAAATAATATAAAGGAATCTTGAAAAAATTTCTGCACATCCTTGTGCACCAAGTTAATTATAGCACCTGTTATTATTCGCCTTTGAAAACATGAATTCACATTTCTCCATACAACTCTGTGTTTAATACTAGGGGGTAGATTTAACTCTGAACCGTGATGCTGCAAGTGAATATTTTGAATAAATATTTTTAATGTTTTTAATTGTAGAATGGTTGTTTGCAAGTTGCGTTGAATAGGAATAGATATCTTACCTATACGAACTAAATTATTACAAGAATTAATATGGAAATTTATGCGCCTTAACCAAATAGTCTTATCTCTTTTTGAAAAATTAGGAAAAATATGTTTTTTAAGTAATCTAAATGATGCAATTAAATTTTTAGCCTTCTTAATAACATCCATCATAAATACAAATTATAACACACACACACACACTTACGTTCTCAAGCTGTTTCTAATATCTCAAATGTGATCATAGGATTGAGACCACAACCTAAATCCTTCAGTCCACGGAAAACCACTGAATACCTTCCACTAACGAATTGATCAAGGTGAGGTTTGAATGTGGATGTAACCCTCTTAGGTAGAAATACAGATGTGTTCTCCAATTCCAATCGAACTGTTTCACCAAATTGGGTTGTTTGAATGCTTGCTTTGTGGATTGGGTGTGGTACATTCACAGGTAGATCTTTTAGGCTTCTAGTTGTGGTGAGAGTGAGTCCTGTAAGGCAGGTAGCATTAAGACTCTTTAAATCCATCTGGAAATATAACAAATACTTATTGAAAATGAATATGAAAATATTAATTTACGCTAACAAAAATTGCTTTCTTTGTCGACGTAAAATTGAAATAAAATAGGTAAAAATAAAAAGAAAAGTATTAAGACTTTTTAGATCCATCTGAAAATATAAAAAATACTTATTGAAATAATAAAACAGTTAAAACAAAAAAGAAAATGCACCGATAAAAAAATTTTGTACTTACGATTTTTGAACGTTAATTGGAGTAACGGAAATTGTGTGAGTCACTAATAAATTAGCACTAAATACTGCAACTTGTTGAAATGTTGTAAGCGTACTGAATGCATTACCAGTTCAGCAAGCTATTTTATAAATGTGCCAACGCCCTACATTTTAACATGCAGCTGCACTCTGTAACCGCAAATAAATATTCCACGACATGAATAATATAAACAACGGTTTCCGTTTTCATAAATGCAAATTGAAATAATACGCAAATTCATAATATTTTAACTATTTATTTAATTGGAAGAGAACACATTGTTTTTTGATAATTATTTTATAAATATATTTAGCAGTTAACAAAAATGCAAAAGTTATAATAGAAACTATAATACAGAGGTTTGCAAAATGAGCGTATATTATATAGTCTTTTAAAAATTCGTCAACATCAGTGGTTACGTTTACACCATGAATATATATATTAGTAGCGTTTATGGTAATATTATTTCCATTATTCACTTCCCCTAAGTGCATCGATGTGGTTAGGTTAATTGCAGGCACTGTTGTAGTCATCGGCTCCAAACCATCAGCAACTGATTTATTCACTATTTCATTTGAATCTGATATAATTGTGGTCCATTTTGCAGTTTCTATAATTGTGTTATTTATGAGTTCTATCCTAATTTTAAAGCGATAAATCTTATTCTTTGAACTTGGTAGCATAGCTTGAAATGAGGGAACCATTACTCCGCCAACACTAGGTGAAGTATAATATGCCTGCCTCCATATGCCTACTTCTTTATAGCTATCGGTTTCAACTTGATAGGATGCTCTACGTACATTTGGTGGTGCATATATGTAGATAACATTGTTAGCAATTGCAGCCATAAGCGAAAAAGTAAAGATAAAATACATCTTGACTAGTTTAAAGTATTCAAACTACTGTTTCATATTATATGTTGCACAGCCCTTTTTGACAATATCGACATTTTTCTTGCGAACTTGGGGGGCCGTCGAAGTGTACAGTCATCCAAGGTCGGTTATAATGTATAAAACATGGCAACTTTATTTGTAATGCAAAATTTTGCGTATATTCATACGGCAATATAGACCAAATATATAAAAGATCCATGCACTCAACCTTTAGGTAATATTCAAGAGGTAGGCTTTTTAAGAGTTCACTGGAAAGGTCTCTAATACTTTTACCTCCAATAAAATGCTCCACCAAATCTGTAGCACAATTCATGGTGACCTTTTTCACTGACCGCCGCACTGTAAATGAGTTTATTACACTATTTACTTATGTCTTTTAACACATTGACTTCATAAAAGTATAGGTATTCCTTAAAGGCACTAACAACATGAATATTTGCGGGAAAACATAGATCTAGACATAGTTGTAATATTTTTAATATGTTCATCTCAGTACATTCATTATTTTTAGTGGAACAATGCGTTTTAATAATGCCAATTACATTATAATAATAAGCACAAAAGTTCAGATCTTCTAATGCAGCTATGCGGTGATCAATAAGTTTTGAATTAATGTCAATGATTCTAAGTATATCTGTCTCCGAAAAGTAGAATACTGTGTTGTATTTCAGAAGTTCCAGAACCTTAACGTCATCATCATCATCATCATCTCGTATCATTTGTGTTAGCTTGCCAAAATCTCCACATGGATATGTTATCGGTGTTGCTGCTACAGCCGGATCGTTGAAAAAATCTTCAATTCTTAATTTTATTAGATTTATAAATGTGTTCCACTCATAAGCACTGAACGATATTTTATGTTGCTGATGTGTTAAAATAACTGCAGGACTAAAGGACCGAGCTGGACTCAATCCGAATCCTATTACATATGTTCCAATCGCATAAGTGGAATGCAAGAGATAAACATCTTCATTTTTGGCTGCAGCCTCGAACTTTTCTAAGATTTCATCTAATTCGCGGTTATAAGTCTCTATATCCGCATCCATATCCATGTCTCCTTCTTCACTAAATGTATGCGAATAATCACCACCTTCATCTGACGAACACATCTTCTAGCACACGTCGCAACTAGTACTGACAAACAACTAACATAACAACCTATTTAAAACCAGTCAGATCTTGTCTACACAGCCGCAAAACCTGTATAACACGCTAAAACCGGAAGCGGATGTTGTTAGGTTATATCCTTTGTTTGATCAATCCAGCTATTGTGCGACTTGTCGAAACCCAGCCATTTAACATACAATTTATCACCTTTTTTACGTAGTACCTGTTCAATTAAATAAACATCTGTTTGTTTTGTTTTCTGCAATTCTTGTTCATAAAACCCTCCGCTAATAGGATGTCCATTCATATCCTCTAATAAATAGGTTCTTGGATATGTAATATTAATCTTAATTATTTTAAAGAGCTCTGTGCTCCAATTTGGTATATAACCCTTTTGAAACACATGCTTGTATTTACTTATACGTACGATGTCCCCAATTTTATATTTGGGGGTTTCAGCAACTTTTAAATGACTATAGACAGTATTTAACAATTTTCCCTCATGTTTTATATTAACATCTATAGGCTTCATACGCGTTGTTGAATGTTTTGTATTATTATACGTATCTGTAATAACCGGAAGCAGATCTAACCATTTATGGTTCCCATGTAGAGTAAAATACTTGAATAATTTCCCCTTAATGGTTCGAATTACTCGTTCAGCAATAGAAGCTTTTAACGGACTAAAAGTGCTATAGTGATTTATGTTGTATTTCTTCATTAAATTTTGAAATTGCGAACCGTAATATTCTTTCCCATGATCTGATAAAAGATTCTTAGGTATTCTTCCAGATTTTTTGAATATAACTTCCATAGCATTTGAGACATCTGCTGCAGATTTAGATTTTAACGGTGCAGTCCAAAGAAATTTAGAAAAACAGTCGATGACCACCAATATATATTTATTACCTTTATTTTCTCGACTGTATTGATCCAACTGAGCTAAGTCGGTTGCAAATGTATCATCTAAGCCGCGCTGGATGAATCTCCTTCTTTTAAATTTAATTCGAGCTGGTTTGTGTAGCTCTCTAACAACCTGTTGCCTAGCTTCAGTAATTTTGGTTTGTTTTTTAACTTTCATTAGTGCTATAGGTGTTATTTGTCAGGTTGTTTTTTAGATTGTGAACGTTTATCTCTTAAGACTGGTTATTTATTATTTTTTGCTACCTAAGGATAACTTTTCTTCAATTAACTTAAGCCTAGCCAATATGATTCTAATTTCTCCCCAAACATTGGCTATTTTATTATCAGCATATTCTTCAAAATGTATGGCCTTTTCTTCAGCAGCATCAAAGCTACCAGATAAAGATTTCTGTTCTTTAATAATATTAGCGATAGAGGCACTAAATTCACTTCTAATGTTACCTAATTTCGTTTCAAAATTTGCTAGAGTTTGAACTTGCTGGAATGTACTTATTGTTGGAATTTCTTTTTTTATTATATTATCTCTAATTGAATCTATGTATGTCTTTGTTGCAGCATCATGCTCATCCAGCGGATTCTTTAAATTACTTAGGCGATGATTTTCAATATCATATGCACCTTGAGGTGTTAGCGGTAGGCCTGATTGTATAATTTGCATTGGTTTACGTGTGATGTTCTTAGAATGTGCGGAACGACCGAACTTATCCATGATTGCTATACTTATGACATAAAATTAGTTCTAGTCATGCTTATATAAATTCAATTACGTCAAGCTCTCTCAATTCTTCTAATATACTCATAATTTCATTGATATTATTTCCGTTTCCAGCATCTTGAGAGGCATTCAGTTTAGCTAGTCTATCCACTAACTCGTTTACGTCATCATAATACACATACTCTTTAGGTTGTTTTGTGTACTTTAATAAACCAGAGCCGGACTTGCCTGGAGCTGAATATATTCGTTTTTTATTTAACTTAGCAGCTGCAGATTTTGCAGAGAATAATGGTTGAATATACTGCTTGTATTTTACTGAGTTACTTCCTTTAATTTGACTTGATGGTTTATTATCTCTTCTATGTACATTAGTTTGGTTTAAAATCTCTCGATATTCAGCTTCATCGGTTCTCGTTGGGTACATGGGTTCTTTCATAAATATTAATTCATATAGCCCCCGAGTCCCCCTATATGTACGATTACCTATATTTATATCACCGTTTGTATTAAATGTCAAAGGTTCTGACCCCATTTTCCACTTATCTACTGTTTTGTCATGGCTCAGACCGTATGTGAGATCAATATTTTCAGAATTGCGTAAATACTTATCTATATACTCTTGAGCAATAGGAGGATACTGATTTAGATATTCCAAATATCCAGCCGATCGTTCGCTAATAGATTTTTGAAGCTCATTGTCGACTTCTTCACGGTATTCTTCAAATACATTATCATCAGAGTCATTATCCGCTCCCAATTCTCCTATAAACTTTGTTGTTAAAATTTCGGTTCCTTTAAGGAAACATTCTCCTCTTTTGTCTCCTCATCCTTCAGTTCCTTCTTTAAGGCATCTTCCTTTTCTGCTTTAACTTTAGTTAATTCAGTGTTTGCTACAATTTTAGTAAGCGGTTCCTTTATGGGGTTTAATATTTTATTAAGAGCGTCATCTTCTCCGCTTCGTTCCAACTTTAAGGATAAATATTTTTGTTTAATGGTTTTTGCAGCATTAAGAATTTTCTGTTTAATTGCTTTGTCTCGTTTACTTAAAACTTTAGGCATGACTGCTACCGCTGCTTTGTTGAGCAGTGTATTATATACTGATAATAGCTTGAAGAGTTAGGGATTTATATAGGTATCAAATTTTACTTCTATATCTCCCCTTATTTATTTCATCGTCTTTAACAATAACTAAAAATCCGTATTTTTCTTTCCAGCATTCCGAACAAATTCTTTTAAATGTTTCTAGCGTCATATCTGTGTTTACATGATCGCTATACACATGCTTCAAATTTAAGTCATCCTGTTTAAATAATATAATCATGTTAGCATTATCTCGAATTAACTGTTTAGGTATTTTTGAATAGGTTTGGCAAAGGTAAAATGAATCAATTTTATTATGCCTGCCCATAGAAAAATAATTCCTTATTTTTTCCTGTTTCTCGCAGGCTATATCATCGAATATAAATATCGAGTTTGGTTTGGTATTTTCAGGATGTATAACCGCATCGTTATCGCTGAATGCGTAATAATTCACGCCGGATACTAGACTTATGGTTTTTTCTAAAAATTTATATTTTTCTTGACTAAGTGATTTGCAATAAATATACACATTTTGAAATCTTAATCCGTTTTTATCGATTAACAAACTTAACATTACGTTGCTTTTCCCTGCATTACTAGGTCCACAAATAACAGCTCTAATTGAATTTGGTAGCAATTCGCTATGACGTTTATGTGCTGCAGAATTTTCACATATATCGAAATTGGTAATATTTAGGTTGAGAACTTGTTTTTCTTTTTTCATCTTATAAAGGGTGTTTAGTGAAGTATAACCTTAGTACTAATGAACACCTCAAGAGGTGCAGGTGTATTAAATACCTTAATCAATAAGCTACCGTTCGAACTTCATTTACCGGGTTATTCTTATTGTGGACCAGGTACCCAGCTTAAAGAACGACTGACTCGCGGTGACCATCCAAAAAATAAATTGGACAGTTATTGTAAGGAGCACGATATCGAATATTCAAAAACATCCGACCTAACAAAACGACATCAAGCTGATAAAGTATTACAGGAGCAAGCCTGGAAACGAGTTACAGCTGTAGATTCGAATTTAGGAGAAAGGAGTGCAGCTTGGATTATAACGTCTGCAATGAAGGCTAAGCGAGCACTTGGAGCGGGTAATAAGAAGTTAAAAGCAAGAAAACTAAGAAAGATAAGAAAAAAGAGACTGAGAAGAGCAAAGAGAAAGATAAGAAGAAAGAGACTGAGAAGAGCAAAAGCAACTAAAGGAAAAACATCGTTTAACTTGGGTGTTGTTAACAGCATAAAAAAACATATGAATAAATATAAGGAGGGTGGTTCCTTGAAGGATAGGATTAAAGGTGCCATTAAAGCAGCTCGATTATCTGTAAAAAAATATTGGAGGAAAGAAAAAAATTAAGACACCTAGAGTTATCCGGGTACCGAAACTTGGTGGAATCCTCCCCCTTATTCCTATTTTTGCAGGGTTAAGCGCGCTGGGAGCCCTGACAGGGGGACTAGCAGGGGTGTCCAAAACGATAATTAGCGCACGAGATGCAAAAAAAATAAACTTGAAGAAGCAAAGAGACATAATGAAACAATGGAAGCTATTGCTCTCGGAAAGAGTAAAGGGCAGGGACTATATCTTAAACGATTTAAGACTGGTTATGGATTGTATTTAAAGAAAATGCCAAAAAACTTCCATTAAGGTTACCCAATCAACCATTATCTAATATTAACATCGAAAAACAAGCAAAACATTTGAAAATACCCAACTTTAGGGGGGTGTTTATGAGAGACAATTTACCTGAAACTCCATGGAAGACTGAATGTGGTATAATTAATTTAGATAAATCTGAAGGAGCTGGAACTCATTGGGTGGCCTATAAAAAATCTGGAAACAACGCTGTTTACTTTGATAGTTTTGGAAATTTAAATCCTCCAATGGAAGTAATTAAATATTTAAAAAATTGTACTATATATTATAACTTTGATCAATATCAGAAGTTTAATACCTACAATTGTGGACATCTTGCACTAGCTTTTCTTTACAATAAATCCTTATAAGTACATAACGTGTTTAATTTTTGTTAGTAATGTCTCAAACGTTTACATTGAAGGGTCGTTCTAGTTGTCTAAGTATTGACATTAGCCCGCCAATTGTACTGGATTCGAGGTATAATTATTCCTTAGCCCTCATTGCACTGAGCACCTGGAACTCTATTCCAAATATAGAACCTGGAAGTGATAAATTTTATTATACCAATTCGAAGGGTGTGAAGAAATTTATAAATATTCCAACAGGAGCTTATGAGATTAGCGATATTGAATCATTTCTTATTAAACAGTTGGATATCAACGAGGGTGGAACTGCTCTAAAATTTCGCTTGAAACCAAACAACAATACTCTCAAATCTGAACTAAGGTGTTTTTATGGTGTCGATTTCAAACCTAAAGATTCCATAGGGAAATTATTAGGTTTTTCTGAAAAGTACCTGCAACCAAATACAATATACGAATCAGATCTTCCTGTGAATATTATTAAGGTTACTTCTATACGACTTGAGTGCAATATCGTCTCTGGATCTTATTATACGAATCATCCCTCTCATACGGTATATGAGTTTACACCGGATGTTGATCCTGGATATAGTATAATTATAGAACCGAGAAATTTAATTTATTTACCTGTAAATAAATCCAGTATTGATAATATAACTGTAGATTTACTTGATCAGAATTCAAACCCGATAAATTTTAGAGGTGAAGAAATAATTATACGGTTGGAGCTAAAGAAACATGGGCTTAGTGATTAATAATCGCAATTTAGAAAATTATTTAATTAGCGACAGCAACCAACCAATTTCAGTCTATAATCAGACGCTAAAGCAATCGCTCACGTCCAGGAGTCTATTCCAGTTACAATCTATAGCACAAAAGTATGGCTATCGTATCAGAAAAACTTCAAATATTTCGCCAGGTCAACGCAGATGAATCAATCAGTCGAGAAGAATGGCATAGTTACCATCCATTTACATCTTCATTTAACAATAATGATGAAATCGAAATAGTAATTAACCAGCTCGATACATTTATGGATATTAGCGAAGCTGTCCTTCATATAGAAGCGTCCTTTACTGAGGAAGTTACTGCAAATAAAACGGGAAAATGTAAGTTAACAAATAATCCTGGCGCATTCTTATTTGAAACGATTACATACGAACTGAATGGGATTGAAATTGAGAAGGTTCGAGATCCAGGACTTATCAGCTCCATAAAAGCAATGTTATGTCTTAATGAGCAGGAAAGCAAATCTCTTCATGCAGCTGGATGGAAATGGCCTACAGGTTCGCTGGCAACCTTTGTTGGTACTGCAGCTGATGAAAATGGAAATTTCAACTTATTAATACCTCTACGGTTTCTTTTCGGTATATTTTCAGACTACAAGGGTGTTATAATGGGGAGACAAAAAATTAAACTGGTTAGAGCGAGAGTTGATGAAAATTGCTATGCAAATACCACTGGGGATAAGAAGGCTACTATAAGTATTTCATCAATTGTGTTAAAAGTTAAACATATCTACCCTAGCGATGCTATTAAACTTAAATTATATGAAGAAATAGCCAGTAATCGAACCATTCTTATGCCGTTTAGAAGCTGGGAAATTCACGAATTGCCTACACTTAGATCAGCAACGAAAGATATTTGGATGGTGAAATCAGCTTCCGAAAGAGCTCGATATGTTATCGTATTTTTCCAAACGAACCGAAAAGATAACGCCGCATCGAATAGTACATATTTTGACAATATAAATATTACCGATGTAAGACTTTATTTAAATTCAGAAGTTTACCCATATGAATCACTTAATTTAAATTTTAATGATAAAAAATATAGCGAAGCTTACAGAATGTATACAGAGTTCCAAAATACATATTTACAAAAACCGTTTTGCGAACCATTATTAAGCTTTTCAGACTTTTTTTCCCGTGCTCTATTCGTGATTGATTGTTCAAAACAAAATGAAAATATCAAATCTGGTATCGTCGATGTAAAAATAGAATTTCAAAGTTCTGAACAATTTCCAAAAGATACTCGAGCGTATTGTATAATTATCCATGATCGGGTAATAGAACACTCCCCTCTTACTGGAACTATAAGATCCATAGTTTAACAAATTAATTTTCAATACCATGAAGACTGTAGTGGTCGACGTACAGGGCTACGTAACACCGAATTTTGAAGTAAAGGAACTAGTAATTTATGATGGGAAGAAAATAAAATCATGGATTTTTTAAACCGAAGACCTTATATAAAAATTTATCTGAAAATTTAAAGAAAACAGCTAAATATACCTTTTATTATATTCACGGCATTCCATACAATTCTGGCTGCATGGAATATAACAGCCTTAATCGAATACTTAGAGACGAATTATCAGATGTTGGAGTTATCTACGTTAAAGGACATATAAAGAAAGAATTTCTGTTGGATTATTACTACCAGAATGGTTGCACGGCTCATCCTGATATAATAAATCTTGAATATTCAAGCATACGAGTACCAAAATTAGATAAGGATTATATAGGCCAATGCAATTACCATAAGCTTGCGATGTGTTCTTGTAGCGTTAACAATGCTATAACTTTATACAATTATATTACAAATAAATAAATTTTCAAAATATGTGTGTTTTTATTTTTCAATAAGAAAGCAATTTTTACATATTAAAAATCAATTTTACGCGGACAAAGATAGCAATCCCCTATTTACACGTAAATAAGACAAGGAAAGTATTCGAATCGAACTTCCGCCAGTGCGTTATTAGCCATATATGTGTTTGCCGCCGACATGCAGCAAAAGACGGTCAATGGCGCGCTGCAGGAAGCTCAACTCGAATGCTTTCCTTGTCTTATTCACGCGTAAATAGGAAATTGCTATCGTTGTCAGCGTAAAATTGATTTTTAATATGTAAAAAATATTAATTTACGGTGACAAAGAACGCAAACCCTATTTATACATAAATAAGACAAGGAAAGTATTCGAGTTGAGTTTCCTGCAGCGCGCCATTGGCAATCTTTTCAATAAAAATACTAGATGCCGCTCCTTGTACTAAAATTGAATTTAATAAAATGAGATGATGAAACTAGTCTTACACAGGAATAAGACAAGGAACGTATTCGAACCGAGTTTCCGACTGTAGCTATAGGCGGCGTGCATGAGATCATCCGCACGTGGTTTTCAATTTATAGCATAATAATATGTGATGGTTAAAGGCTGAGGCGCGTTGGACTATAGAGGAAAAATAATATTTATTTATTCATATTATTTATTTATTTATTTATTTATTTATTAATACAAATATAAGTTAATGTAACATCATCCAATAGGATTTACACACTTGTAGATGTTGGGGTAAGCTTAACGAGTGACACCTAACATATTTTCTTTTTATCTAAGTATTCTTCAATGACAGTTTCAAATTCAAGATAACTTAACCTTCGCAATTCTTTTAATAAACCCAATACAGATATGAGAAATGAATCGTCTTTAGTTTCTAGATAATTTTCACAATCTTGCACCACTTTCCCAAGCGTCTCTATAATTTCACTAAGCCACTCAGGATAATTTTCAGCATTTTCTTGCAATTCTTTCCTAACATGATCAGGAAAATTTTCTATATTTTCCCTCTGTTTAGAGACTGCATACATATATCCCTTTGGAACCCATTTCACATCACTAGCACAAAGGTTACGTAGTCGTACTATTAGCGAATTCATGATAATATTGTTGTTGTTAATACACTGAGAAGCAATCTGTTACTAAAGCTATGTATGTATGGAGAACCAATATCCAAACCCAAATTCCATTTCAAGGTCAAGTG
Organism: Pachyrhynchus sulphureomaculatus; assembly: GCA_019049505.1. NCBI lineage: Eukaryota > Metazoa > Arthropoda > Insecta > Coleoptera > Curculionidae > Pachyrhynchus > Pachyrhynchus sulphureomaculatus. The sequence continues at coordinate 18,029 of JAHKBH010001527.1, forward strand.
GCGTCACTGTGATGTCCACACCAACGTATGTGCTACTCTTAGGTCTGTCAGCCGAAGATACACCCTCACATCACACAATCAAACTCCTAGTTGAAATTACCTACACCTCTGCTCAAAATATTAATATTTAATAGACAGACAGACAGACAGCTGTTGCTAACAGCTGACAGACAGACAGACAGACAGAGCGTCTCTATAATTTCACGAAGCCATTCTTAAAATGGACAGGATAATTTTCAATACTTTCCCTGCCAGACCTGACCTGCCACGCTGACCTGCACCGTAACGACGATGCCAAAAGGGCCTAAATTGACCCTTAAGTCTGTCTGTCTGTCTGTCTGTCTGCCTGTCTGTCTGTCTGTCTGTCTGTCTGTCTGTCTGTCTGTCTGTCTGCCTGCCTGCCTGTCTGTCTGTCTGTCTGTCTGTCTGTCTGTCTGTCTGTCTGTCTGTCTGTCTGTCTGGCTGTCTGTCTGCCTGTCTGTCTGTCTGTCTGTCTGTCTGTCTGTCTGTCTGTCTGTCTGTCTGTCTGTCAGACAGACAGACAACTGTCCCTAACAGCTGACAGACAGACAGACCTAAATTCTGAAAAATCCATCCATCTATGGTCCAACGCACACCCGCCCATTCCTAGAAATACATGCAACTCACAATACATCAAACAAGTGACGCCATCTGCCAGGTTTTTCATAAAGTTCTGAAAACAAGGATATAGGGAAATTTGTTTGGGTGAGTCTGAAGTTATCAATAAAAATACTAGATGTCGCTCCTTGTACCAAAATTGAATTTAATAATAAAACACGTGTTGGAAGACACGCCTACCGCGCTCCATTAGACATCTCAAACATTTACAACGTTAACGCTAACGTTATTTTTTACCCTATCCTTTTACATGGCATTTAACGTTCCGTTAATTCAAAATATGCTGCAACTCTCTATTTGCAGTAGAACCCGCATTAAATATCTACTGTGAAAAAAAACACTTACAGAGTGTTTCGACCTTCGCCAGTTGTCAGGGTCTTGAATCATGAAAACATCTTTTTTCTTTTTTATAAGCCTCAGCTTCTACACTCAAGGAGATAGTCCTCTTCAAGTTTCTACCAATTGTCTCTATCCTGTGCAAGATGGAGTCGTCTACTGCCTGCTGTTAACCGGAGATCATCAGTCCATCTTTTCATTGCTCTTCCGACACTTCGTCTGCTCTCCCAAGGTCTCCATTTAAATAATTTTGTTGTCCATCTACCATCATTCGTTCTAACCACATGCCCCGCCCATTTCCACTTTAATTTGCCACTATTTCACTGATATCTGTAATTCTTGTTCTTCTGATATCCTCGCTTGTAATGTGTTCTCGTAAACTAACACCTAACATCTGCTTTCCATGACCCATTGAGTACGGTATAGTAGACAAAAACTATTTTTTGTAAGAGTAATGGGATATACTGGGGATATCGGAGGTGAGAAGAAGGGGTGAAAATCAGTATACATTGCAAACAGGAAGTGTTTTGTACTATAGTGGTAGTGACGAGCACACACACAACCGTGTAGGATTCCTGATAAACAAAAGAATAGTACCCCACATCGAAATGTATAAAGGAATTTCGGACCAAGTTGCTTTTCTAACATTAAAATTGAATAAGACCTGTGCCTTGAAAATAATTCAAGTATACGCACCCACATCAACTAGCGACGAAGAAACGATCGATTTATTCTACGACCATATAACAACCGCAATTGAGGATCACCCTAAAAATTTAACAATTTTAATGGGAGATTTTAATGCCAAACTGGGCATTAAAAATGAAGAAGGCGAGGACAAGATCGGAAACTACGGTTACGGCACCGGAAATCCAAGAGGCGACAGATTAATGGAATACATGGAACAACAGAACATGTACGCTATGAACACCTTCTTAAAAAAAAGCCACAAAGAAAGTGGACGTGGATGAGCCCGGATGGAATAACAAGAAATGCAATAGACTACATCATGGCAACAAACAGAGGGGTTTTTGAGGACGTCACAGTGATGAAATCATTTGGTACGGGAAGCGACCATCGCTTGGTTAGAGCAAGAATACATATAGATAAGAGATTGGAAAGATTAAAACTTATCAAGAGAATAGCACCTATAGACATGCGAGCACTCAGGGAGAAGGGTGACAGGTACAGAGAGGCATTGGAGCAAGAGCTGGACAGGCACGATAAAACTACCGGTGAGAGCATAAATGGCAAGAATGAGAAAATAACGAAGGCTGTTTTGAAGGCGGGGTTGAAAGTGGCTCGAAAGAGAGAAAAAAAAGAAGAAAAAATCAGCATTAATACAAAGGACATGCTGAAACATCGACGAAAACTATTAGAACAGGACAAACGAAACACAGTAGAATACACAGAGATAAACAAGACAATAAAAAGGATGATCAAAGAAGATATCAAAGAACATAATGAACAAAAGATAGAAAAAATAATACAGAATAATAGAGGAATGAAGAGCCTGCGACCGACACTGGGTAGAACTCAAATAATCGCTTTAAAAAGTCCTGATGGCAGAGAACACAGAGATAAACAACAAATAGCCACAATAACGGAAAAGTACTACAAAGATCTGTACAGTTCTAAGATAGTCCCAGAAGAGGAGACAAAACAGCAATTGACAAAAAGGATCATGAATGTGAACTCTGAAGAATTGCCTGACATCGAGAAATATGAAATATTTAAGGCCTTAGGAGAAATGAAGAATAACAGGGCACCGGGCCAGGATGAAGTTATAGTAGAATTGCTGAAGGAAGGTAGGCAAAAACTAATGGAAGATATTAAACAGCTGTTTAACGATTGCTTGCATTATGGAAAGGTTCCTAGCAGCGGGAATGAAGCAGTGACCATTCTGTTGCATAAGAAAGGAGACAAGCGCGAATTAGCGAATTACAGACCGATCTCTCTGCTGTCTCAAATTTATAAGCTGTTTATGAAAATAATCACAAACCGCTTGAGTAATAAAAATGGATGCCTACCAACCAGTTGAGCAAGCTGGCTTTCGAAAGGGATACAGCACTTCCGACCACCTGTTAACTATGAAAACCCTTATAGAAAAAACCAATGAATACCACATGCCACTGTACCTGGCCCTGGTCGATTATGAAAAGGCCTTTGACACAGTGGAACTGTGGGCGATAGAATGTGCTTTGAATAACAGTAGAATTGACTCCCGTTACAGGGACCTAATTCATAACATCTACAAAGAAGCATGTATGATAATTAAATTAGAGGAAACTACGAAACCTATACCAGTCCATCGAGGTGTAAGACAGGGAGACATAATATCGCCAAAGGTGTTTACGTTGGCATTGGAAGACATCTTTAAAACCTTGCCCTGGGAACGAAAAGGCATAGAAATCAACGGAAAACGATTGAATCATCTACGATTTGCCGATGACATCATCCTGATCACCGACAAGTTTAAAGACCTACAGACAATGTTTACACAACTAGTGGAAGCCTCTAAGAAAATAGGATTAAACGTAAATCTTGCAAAGACGAAAACGATGACAAATGCTGACGATCCAAGAAATATCAGTATGGGAGGCCAACTTATTGAGGGTGTGGAGGAATATGTATACTTGGGTCAGGTAATAAAACTAAACAGGGATAATCAAGAGAAGAACAAGACTTGCGTGGGCAAGCTTCGGGAAACTGAGACACATCCTCAAGAGCAGTAAATTACCACAATACTTGAAGACTCGCGTCTACGATCAGTGCGTGCTGCCGGTTTTGACCTATGGCTGCCAGACGTGGACGCTGACCAGGGCAAACATGGACAGACTCGCTAGGACGCAGAGAGCAATGGAGAGATCTATGTTCGGTGTCAGTTTGAGAGATAGGAGGACCAACATCTGGATTAGACAGAGAACAAAAGTGAGGGAGGTGGTTGATCGGGTAGCAAGATTGAAGTGGAACTTTGCAGGCTATAATGCAAGGCAGAGCGATGAAAGATGGAATGCTGTAATACAAAAGTGGAGACCGTATAATGGAAGGAGAAATAGGGGAAGACCTCAAATGAGATGGGCCGACGACCTCAAAAGGGTGGCTGGCTTTGGATGGATGAGAACAGCTCAGAACCGACAGCATTGGCACGAATTGGAAGAGGCCTATGTCCAAAGATGGACGATGGAGGGCTAAAAGAAGACGAAGAATGGTTTCCAGCCCATACGTACTTACTGGAAGTATGCAGCTCTCGTACACTTTTCTTTTTAAGGTGATGGGGATACGTCTGTTTTTTATAATGAATCCCAATTTTTGAAATGCAGTCAAACTGAGACCAATTCGCCTTGGTATTTCCGCTGTTTGATTGTCCTTAGCGAATCTAATCTTTTGTCCCAAGTATGTATACTCTTCCACTCTCTCGATCTTTTCAGTGCCGATCTTAATTTTGGTGTTTTGTGGGCTTAGAAGTTTTGTTTTCCTGATGTTCATCTCGAGTCCAACTTTCTGTGAAGCTTGATTAAGTTCTTCTATCATGATTTTGGGTCTTCGCTAATCAGTACTACATCATCATGATTATCGTTCTCTTCCCACTCAAGACTTTTAAATACATCCTTCAAGGTCAGAGTAAACAATTACGGTGAAATTTTGTCGCCATGCCTAATACCTTTCTTCATCTTTATGGGTTTTGTTTTTCAATCTTCATCTAATTTAATCGTTAATGTCGCATTTTCATATGTAAACTTTAGGAGTTCGGTATATCTTGAGTCTATTCTGACATGAGTTAAGGACTGCATAATTGACCAATGTTCCAGGGGGTCGAGAGCCTTTTTACAATCGATGAAAGCTAGGTGCTTCTTAATATAATATTCGGTCGCTTTTTCTATTAATGGATATGATCTGTTGTTCCAAATTCCTTGCAAATGCCTGCCTGTTTAACTGGTTGGTAGTCATCGAAATTACTTGTTAGACGGTTTGTGGGTATTTTAGTAAGAAGCTTGTACAAATGCGATAACAAGCTGATAGTGCGATAGTTCTCAAGGTTTTCGTGATGGCCGTTCTTGAATAAAAGTATGACCTCACTGTTTTGCGAATGCACAGATATTCTTTCTGTTCAGTACATAAAAACATACTTGTCCATTTCCGTCGGTCTGTCGATCTGTTGGTACGATGACTCTCAAAAGGAAAGATTTTTCGATTCTCATTATTGTACCTCTACATTACTTGAAATGGGATGGTGAAAAGGATGGAGATTTTAAAATGTTCTTTAGTCCCAATAGTATAATAAAATTTTTTCTTGGTATTTGGTTGGTACAATGGATCAATTTTAAATCTAATTATTTAAAACCAAATATAACAGAAGCCAAGCGAGTAGAGGAGAATCTTGTACATATCGTGTTATAAATACGATTCACGCTTTTGAAAAATCCGAAAATTATATTATTTTTTCATTAATTTGAATTTTAGCGGCAACAATTAGCGGTTAATATCAAATTTCACTATTAACTACCACTTTTTTTGTGATTAATATATCACCTATGCTTGAAATAAGTTATTTTTTTCAGTGAAATTTAGTATTTATTTTAGTACTACTTACAAGGAAATTACTGGATAAATCACCTTTCTGTTTTTCTCTCTAACCATTTCTTTGTAAATGACTTTGATTTGAATTTTGGCAGGAACAATTAGCCTTTAATATCTAGTTTCACTTTTAACTACCTCTTCTGCTCAACTTCTATGCTTGAAATAAATTATTTTTCATATATAATAAAAGACAGTTTTTAATCAATTTCCACTGGTTTGGAGGCACTGATTAAAAAAACCAAATATTTTGCGTAGTTTTTTAAAAGTAACTTGAAGTGGTTTGAAGCTAGAAAGCTTATATAAGCTTGTTTCAAATTTTGGATGATCGTAGCTTCTACTTGATGGAAATTCATTATAAATATATAATAAAAGACTGTTTTTAGTCAATTTCCACTGGTTTAGGTGGCAACCTAATA
>JAHKBH010001528.1:0-11299 GCA_019049505.1 Pachyrhynchus sulphureomaculatus
TGCACATAGTCCCAGAATTTTATACTGTGGTCCAGTTCATAGCTTGAATGGGTGTTCAAGAGAACTAAACGTGTTCTAAATCCCGTTGTGGTGATTCTCACAGGATTGACAAGGTATTCAACACTAACAGATGTGGAGGACGACCCGACATGTCCTGGCCGTCTGGAGGATGAGGAGACTCCACAACACTTTATCTGGTCCTGTGACGCGGTAGAAAGACGTAGAGATGATGAGATTTTTAGATCGGCAATACTTCGAAGGGAGGCGGTCCACACCCTAGTGTGAAATGATATGGCCGAAAAATGTAAAGATTTTTTTTTTGGATAAAACTTGAAATACGTTGCTGGACATTGAGCTCTGATTTAATTGAGTCGTTGGTGCTTCGTGCGATCCACAAGATCCTAAGCATTCTTTGCCAGCAGTATGTGAGAATAGGAAAGACAACTAGGAATAAAAATTTAAACAAATGTTTAAGATCACCACTTATGTTTATTATTGCTGACAATTGTTTCGACACACTGTGGATATCCATCAAGTAAACGGCTAAGTCAGTGCAGTATAGGAAAGACGAGACAATTTACCAGTCTGATTTTCACTTATTTGGATATGTGGTTGTCGTGCCAGATTTTCTTGAGCTTTTACACAGCAACTTTTTTAAAAGCACACCTTCGGCGGATCTGCCTCTCTACTGTACCGGCATTACTAATTAGGGATCCCAAGTACACATACTTACTAACAACTTCAAGGTGGTCAATTTGTCTGACATCTGGTCTGTTGTTATTTAGCCTATCGACAATCATAATTTTGGTTTTATTTATATTCAGTTCAAGTCCGAGTCCTACGCCTTCTTTTTCTGCTCTCTTAAGTATTTGTAGTAATTCTTCTTCGCTCCCAGCCAGAAGAACCGTGTCATCTGCAAATCTCAAATTATCCCTCCTTGCCAATCATCCATTGCCCTTCGCATGATATATTCGTCATCTATATTGAAAAGTTCGGGAGATAGGATGCCACAAATACTACTACTACTGGATAAATGAACAATCTATAATATATATAAAATGCAACGTCCCCCCTCTCTCTGTTTGTCTGTCTGTCTGTCTGTCCGTTAGTGCACTTATCACTGGAGAACCACTTTCCGATTTACGTACTTTTTTTTTTAAAACATACATATGTTCTCTGGCCAGGTTATAGGCTATATTTCATTACGATAAGTAGCATAAGGAATAAGCAGTGACGATAAAGGTGAATGAAGTCGGGAAAAAGTTTGCCGCTAGCGCGTTCCCTCGCAATATACAGCCTAAACCATTAACTTTGGAACAATACTATGTAGCAGGGAATATCTATAATCTATAATATATATAAAAAGCAATGTCTCTCTGCCGGTCTGTCTGTCTATTAGTGAGTTTATCACGCGAGAACCACTTATCCGATTTACGTGTCTTTTTTTTAAATTCATACATATATTCTTTGGCCAGGTTATATAGTAATAATAATAATCTATATCTATAATATATGTAAAATCTCTCTGTCCGTTAGTGCGCTTATCCCTCGAGAACCACTTACCCGATTTACGTGATTTTTTTAAATTCCTACATATGTTCTCTGACCAAGTTATAGATATATATTTTTTATTACATCTATAATACATAATAACAATATTATGTAGCAAAGAATATCCATAATCTATAATATATATAAAATGCAATGTCTCTCTGTCTGTTTGTCTATCCATTAGTGCGTTTTTCACGCGAGAACCACTTATCCGATTTACGTGTCATTTTTTTTAAATTCATATATATATTCTTTGGCCAAGTTATATAATAATAATAATCAATATCTATAATATATATATATATATATATATATATATATATATAAAATGCAACGTCTCTCTGTCTGTCTGTCCGTTAGTGCGCTTATCCTCGAGAACCACTTAATCCGATTTACGTGCTTTTTTTTTAAACATACATATGTTCTAAAATATTCTATAATATATAAAATTCAACATCTGTCTGTTTGTCGGTCTGTATATCTGTATGTCTGTCCGTCATTGCGCCTATCACGAGAACCACTTTTTTTTTAAACATACATATGTTTTCTGGGTAGGTTATCTCTAATATATATAAAATACGGTTTTCTGTCTGTCTATCTGTCTGTCTGTCCGTTAGTGTGCTTATCAGTCTAGAACCACTTATCCGATTTACGTGCTTTTTTTTAAACATAAATATGTTCTCTGGCCAGGTTATAGGTTATATTTTATTACGTTAGGTAACCTAAGGAATAAGTAGTGACGATAATAGTGAATCAAGTCCACGCGAGCGGAGCCGCAGGCACGGCTAGTTAATATATAAGACAAAAAAAATGTCACGTTCACGGAGATAATCGTTTTATTTAGAAACTTTTCATAACTATTATGGCTGCGTCGCCGAAAATATTTTCGGAGCTTACTCTTAAAAATCGTCTATTATTGGATGCTGGTTTACTTGTTCGGGTAATTTCTTACAATACCTTTTCCCTTTGTGATGGATATTTTTGTGTGTCTCTTCATCTCGTAGTCAAGTTCCTCTTCTTTTGTATAAGACAAAGACTTTCAAAAATACAGAACATGCTTAATATATTTAATTTCTTTAAAAAAAGAGTCTGCAATGGACACGTTGAGCTTCATTGCAGGTTAAAATATATGGTATTTTATACAGCAGGAGAACAATATCTAAAGAAACTGGGGGCTGAATAACCCTATACTAATAAACTATATTGAAGAACTTTTGAACAAGGGAAAATAAACTTGGGTTGCAGTTCTTTTTTTTTACGGTGAATGATGTCCAACTTCAGCAGTTTAGTACGTGGCTTAGTACTCGTCATTTTTTTTGATACGCTCGTTTTGATAAGGACAGGAAGGCATAAAATCCTTTTTTATGTGCCATTTTGAAGTGAAATTTCAATTGAATTAACAAAGAATTAAAAAAAATATTATAAAAATATGGGTGATTATAATAATTATCTAATTTTAAAACATTATATACAATATTTTGTGGAAAAAAAGCCATTCAGGCACTGTTGCAATTCATCCTTCAAAACTAACCCTTTAAGTCAAAATTTAACAAAACTACACGGTTTTGATTAAATTCCTATATTTGTTCCAAATTTCAAGTTTCTGTGTCTTATAGTTTCGGAGAAAATCGGGTGTGACAAACAAACACCGAAGTGATCTAATAGGAGTTCCGTACGGAACACTAAAAAGATTCCTTTTTAGCAGTGAGCGAGAATAAACCTTGCGTACTTACTACTTTATTTTCTCATAATTTTTATGCACAATTTAAAAAATAAATTTCGAATTTAATTCAGCTTAACTTTAAACTATCCTTAACTTGGTTTTAATTTATCTGCATAATCCTACCTCAACTCTGTACATTAGTCCATAATTGAAGTGTATCCATGCTAATGGCTTACGCGAAAAATAAACGAAATGACCTAATTACTTAGTTTAAAGTGGGATTAATTAAAACTAATTGATATAATGACATTCGTAATTTTGTTTTAAATATCTTTTGTATGATTCATTGTAGTCAGACTTATAAAAATGTTTGAAACAAACGAACCGTTGTGGGAGCTAGGGGAAATGGTTTGATTATTAAGGACAAGAAAACCGTTAGACAAAATAATTGAATATGGATTCTTGATTTGTAATTTCAAATATGTGTCTAAATTTGTACGTAATTGTCAGTTTCACATAATCTATCCAATTGAGACCTTAAAAAAGTAATGTTTTCAACGTACAATTATGTTTTTACTAGCTGTGCCCGCGGCTCCGCTCGCGTGGACTTCATTCACTATTATCGTCACTGCTTATTTCTTATATTACCTAACGTAATAAAATATATCCTATAACGTGGCCAGAAAATATATGTATGAATTTAAAAAAAAAAAAAAACATAAATCGGATAAGTAGTTCACTAGTAATACGCACACTAACGGACAGACAGGCAGACAGAGAGACGTTGCATTAATATATATTATATATATATATATATATATATATATATATATATATATATATATATATATATATAAATATAAAATATATCTTCATATAATAATGCAACGTCTCTCTGTCTGCCTGTCCTGTCCGTTAGTGGTGCGTATTACTATGAACTACTTATCCGGATTTATGTGTTTTTTTTTTAAATTCATACATATATTTTCTGGCCACGTTTATAGGATATATTTTATTACGTTTAGGTAATATAAGAAACTAAGCAGTGACGATAATAGTGAATGAAGTCCACGCGAGCGGAGCCGCGGGCACAGCTAGTAAAAAACATAATTGTACGTTGAAAACAATACTTATTTTAAGTCACAAATTGGATAGATATGTAGAACTGACAATTACGTACAATTTAGACACATATTTGAAATTACAAATCAAGAATCCATAATCAATTATTTTGTCTAACGGTTTTCTTGTCCTTAATAATCAAACCATTTCCCCTAGCTCCCACAACGGTTCGTTTTGTTTCAAACATTTTTATAAGTCTGAATACAATGATCATACAAAAGATATAAAAACAAAATTACGAATGTCATTATATCAATTTAGTTTTATTAATCCCACTCTTATACAACTAAGTAAATTAGGTCAATTCGTTTATTTTTCGCGTAAAGCCATTAGCATGGATACACCTTTCAATTATGGACCTAATGTACAGAGTTGAGGTCGGATTATGCAGATAAATTAAAACCAAGTTAAGGATAGTTAAAGTTTAAGCTGAATTAAATTCGAAATTTATTTTTTAAATTGTGCATAAAAATTATGAGAAAATAAAGTAGTAAGTAACGCAAGGTTTATTCTCGCTCACTGCTAAAAAAAGGAATCTTTTTAAGTGTTCGACGGAACTCCTATTAGATCACTCTCGGTTGTTTGTTTGTCACACCCGATTTCCTCCGAAACTATAAGACACCGAAACTTGAAATTTGGAACAAATATAGGAATTTAATCAAAACCGTGTATTTTTTTGTTAAATTTTGACTTCCTTAAAGGGTCTAGTTTTTGAAGGATGATATGTCAACATTGCAAAGTGAATGGCTTATAAATTTATCCACCCAATATTGTATATAATGTTTTTAAAATTAGATAATTATTATAATCACCAATATTTTTTACTTAATAATTTTTTATTCATTTCTTTGTTAATTCAATTGAAATTTCACTTCAAATGGCACATAAAAAGGATTTTATGCCTCCTGTCCTTATCAAAAACGAGCGTATCCAAAAAATGACGAGTACTAAGGACCACGTACTAAACTGCTGAAGTTGGAGACATCATTCACCGTAAAAAAAAGAACTGCAAACCCAAGTTTATTTTCTCCCCTTGTTCAAAGTTCTTCACATATAGTTTATTAGTATGGGGGGTGGGTTATTCAGCCCCATTTTTCTTTAGATATTGTATTCTCCTGCTGTATAAAAAAACCAATAAATTTTTAACCTGCAATGAAGCTCAACGTGTCCAATGCAGACTCTTTTTTTAAAGAAATTAAATATATTAAGCTTGTTCATGTATTTTTGAAAGTCTTTGTCTATATAACCAAAGAATAGGAACATGTGCTACGAGTATGGAAGAGACACACAAAATATCACATCACAAAGGGAAAATGTATTGTAAGCAAATTACCCGAACAAGTAACCAGCATCCAAAATAGACGAATTTTAAGAGTAAGCTCCGAAAAATTTTCGGCGACGCAGCCATAATAGTTATGAAAAGTTCTAAATAAAACGATTATCTCCGTGAAACGTGACATTTTTTTATTTTGTCTTATATCGATTAACTAGCCGTGCCTGCGGCTCGCTCGCGTGGACTTGATTCACTATTATCGTCACTGCTTATTCCTTAGGTTACCTAACGTAATAAAATATAACCTATAACCTGGCCAGAGAAACATATTTAATGGTTTAAAAAAAAGCACGTAAATCGGATAATTTGGTTTCTAGACTGATAAGCACACTAACGGACAGACAGACAGATAGACAGACAGAAAACCGTATTTTATTATATATAGAGATAGACCTACCAGAAAACATATGTATGGTTTTAAAAAAAAAAGTGGTTCTCGTGATAGGCGCCAATGACGGACAGACATACAGATACACAGACCGACCCAACAGCCGATGTTAGAATTTTATTATATTAAAGAATATTTTAGAACTTATTATTTTAAAAAAAAGCACGTAAATCGTAAAGTGGTTCTCGAGGGGATAAGCGCACTAACGGACAGACAGACAGAGAGAACGTTGCATTTTATATATATATATAGATATATATAATATATATTATAGATAATGATTATTATTATTATATAACTTGGCCAAAGAATATATGTTATGAATTTAAAAAATGACACATTAATCGGATAAGTGGTTCGCGCGTGATAAACGCACTAATGACAGACAAACACAGACAGAGAGACATTGCATTTTATATATATTATAGATTATAGATATTCTTTGCTACATAATACTGTTATTATGTATTATAGATGTAATAAAATATATATCTATAACTTGGTCAGAGAACATATGTAGGAATTTAAAAAATCACGTAAATCGGGTGGGGGGGTTAAGTGGCTCTCGAGGGATAAGCGCACTAACGGACAGAGACGTTTACATTTTTACATATATTATAGATATAGATTATTATTATTACTATATAACCTGGCCAAAAAATATATGTATGAATTTAAAAAAAAGACACGTAAATCGGATAAGTGGTTCTCGCGTGATAAACTCACTAATAGACAGACTAAGACAGGCAGAGAGATATTGCATTTTATATATATTATAGATTATAGATATTCCCTGCTACATAGTATTGGTTCCAAAGTTAATGGTTTAGGCTGTAATATTGCAAGGGAACGCGCTAGCGGCAAACTTTTTCCCGACTTCATTCACCTTTATCGTTACTGCTTATTCCTTATGCTACTTTATCGTAATGAAATATAGCCTATAACCTGGCCAAAAACATATGTATGTTTTAAAAAAAAAGTACGTAAATCGGAAAGTGGTTCTCCAGTGATAAGTGCACTAACGGACAGACAGACAACAGAGAGAGGGGGGGGACGTTGCATTTTATATATATTATAGATTGTTCATTTATCCAGTAGTAGTAGTATTTGTGGCATCCTATCTCCCGAACTTTTCATATAGATGACGAATAAATCATGCGAAGGGCAATGGAATGATTGGCAAGGAGGGATAATTTGAGATTTGCAAATGACACGGTTCTTCTAGCTGGAGCGAAGAAGAATTACTATAAATACTTAAAGAGACAGAAAAAGAAGGCGTAGGACTCGGACTTGAACTGAATATAAATAAAACCAAAATTATGATTGTCGATAGGCTAAATAACAACAGATCAGATGTCAGACAAATTGACCACCTTGAAGTTGTTTAGTAAGTATGTGTACTTGGGATCCTAATTAGTAATGCCGGTACAGTAGAGAGGCAGACCGCCGAAGGTGTGGCTTTTAAAAAAGTTGCTGTGTAAAAGCTCAAGAAAATCTGGCACGACAACCACATATCCAAATAAGTGAAAATTCAGACTGGTAAATTGTCTCGTCTTTCACCTATACTGCACTGACTTAGCCGTTACTTGATGGATATCCACAGTGTGTCGAAACAATTGTCAGCAATAATAAACATAAAGTGGTGATCTTAAACATTTGTTATTAAATTTTTATTCCTAGTTGTCTTTTCTTCCTATTCTCACATACTGCTGCAAAGAATGCTTAGGATCTTGTGGACCGCACGAAGCACCAACGACTCAATTAAATCAGAGCGCTCAATGTTCCAGCAACGTATTTCAATTTTATCCAAAAAAAAAAATCTTTACATTTTTTTGCCCCGGCCATATCATTTCACACTATGGGGTGTGGACCGCCTCCCTTCGAAGTATTGCCTGGATCATAAAAATCTTCATCATCTCTGGATTGAGCGTCCTTCTACCGCGTCACAGGACCAGATGAAAAGTGTGTTGTGGAGTCTCCTCATCCTCCAGACGGCCAGGACCATGTCGGGGTCGTCCTCCACATCTGTTAGTGTTGATACCTTGATCCAATCCTGTGAGAATCACCACAACGGGATTTAGAACACGTTTAGTTCTCTTGAACACCCATTCAAGCTATGAACTGGACCACAGTATAAAATTCTGGACTATGTGCACCCCGGTTCCGATACCATCGCTCTTTTGAGCACCGATAGGATCATTCCTTGAAGGCTGCTACTTAAAAAGTCTGGCTAGTGCGTCTGCTAATCTCATTGCTCTGCACTTCCTTATGTCAAGGAACTTGACCTGTTTTTCTTACATGGCCTACCCAGAATACCTTTGCATTCTAGGATTATTTGGCCTTAAGTATCGCTTAATTATTTGAGCAGATGTATAACAGCTACTCAGAACACGTGACTACTCCCTTATATACTATCAAGATGCAAATACCTCTGAAAAAAACGGTAATGTAAATACCCTTTCTATATGTTACCAAAAACTTGAACAGTATATTAAGAAAATATAAAAAATTTGTTATCTTAACTTAATTTGTTAGCATAATCATGTTTATTAGATAACACAGGGGCAACAGCTGTTTTTGGTGACGAGGTTTTTTGAGCTTGATTCCATATATCAAGTTTGATGTCCTGAATCAAAGAACGTACTCATTGTACCTAGGAGCTCAAAAAGATTAAGATATACAATTTTTAGAGAAATATAAGAAGGCATGATCCCTGAATAATTGTCTTATTTGTGGGCCGTCCAAATATCCCTGCTTTGAGTTATTCTGTGCACAACAGATGCATTTTTACCCTAATATAGCAAAACAAACCCATCCCATATCAAAGAGACCCTTTACAAATCGCTTCATAAGCCCCACTTTATATGTAACCTGAGGAAGTATGATATTTTCTCTTTCAACCAACGCGTCGTAAATGACATTCTTTTTCCCCCAACGTCCATGTTTTTCCTCTCTGAGCCAATATTTTCTAAACCACAGTGGTTGTTTTGTCCCTAACTATCCCAGAGCACAGAAACACGGATAATTCGTGAACCACTTTGCTGCCCAAGAAGAAAGGTTTACCATGTTTTAAGTCTACACACAAATCATCCATTGGATGTTTCGAAATACTTTATCCCCTTTCCTGGCAAGAACATAGCTATGGTATTATATTCTTCTTTCAGTTTCGTTGAGTGAGCTAAATGGTAATTGAACCATAATTAATCCCATTATGTATGAAGGACTCATTATGTAAAGCTTCCGCTTTGAACTGCCAATATAATAGGCGCCAATCATCGTGGATATATATTAAACAGAAAGTCCCATTTCTTTCATGAGTCCCCTAATTTCGTGACCAAAAGACAAGATTGTCTTCTTGAGAAAAGAATGGTAGCAGAACTTTTTCTCGTGTACGGTAAAAGGTAATTTTCGATCCTTGTTTCCAGTAAATTTTTTGTCGTTCAGACCTAGAAGCCAGTACTTTCATAAGCTTTTTTCGATAAATTGAGATCCCTGGTGAGATCATAATTTTTATTTTAATTTCATTTTGATTGACGCGTTGAGGAACTGATGACGGCCCATCATAGTCACTGTTAGTATCAGTACCAACATAACTTTTAGTAGTCATCAGAGAGCGATCAGAGGTATAAAATATTCGTCATCAGAGATATGTGGTAGGCTGATGAAATGTTTGGAATCCGGTATATCAATCTGAGTGCGGGATAGGGCGAATTGCCGATTCCTAAATTAGGATATAGTCCACTTAACTGCGGTTATAACGATGGAATCCATTAGTATATATTAAACAGAAATAACAATACATTAAAGTGGTTTTTTGGTTCTCTCCAAACCAATAGGTACGCCGAATATTTAGACATTTATCATTTCCCCGGATATTCCCACAGCCGTAAAAGCTCTGTACAAGGTTTTACAATACGACGATGCGGGACCACGTTTTGTCCTGATCACCAAGCTTACCTCCAAAGTAACCAAGATAACGCACGCTTTTACAAAGACAGTAATAGTTTGTCTGTTTCGTTTGAAACATTTATTCACTCCGCATCTTATAAAGCAAAACACATCAGGATTTATTTACACAACTTCTTCGATTGAACTGGAACCTGAACTCATTTTAAATCTGTTCAATAACACAAAAACACATCTTTACATAACAAAAAATAACACGGCCGGAATTCGATCTATTCTCAATTTAGTAAGAACGCACAAACTGACGAGACTTAACCACCCGATTTTAGGTGATTAAAAAGGTCAGTTTCAGGAACCTGATAGGCTATGGGTCCACTATTATATAGATTTTACCTTGAATTTGACACACAATTAACATACAGACATATAAAACCATAGTAAATTACCTACATCATAATGAATATATCATAAATTTTTAAAAAACTGTCCCATAAATAAAAGAAATATACTGAATAAAAAACCAACATTGGTAGAAAAGTTTAAAGTATCTAAAAAAGCGTAAGCTGATAGAGCGAAAAACACGGATTGACAATGTATAACAACGCATTTAGCGTCCCCAAATATAACTAAAATCAGCTCTAAAATCCCAGGCACCAAAACAAAAATATATTATTGTTGCCCTGTGTAAACTGCATTTATAAGAGTACTTTAATTTCACCAGTTACTTATTTTAATTGGCTTGCATTATCTTATCTTCATCTGTACATTTCTATTTACATAGTTTGATTATGAATATCAACACCTGCTGAATATAATTAAATTCAAGCAAAATTAACATTGCGCTTTCGACAAAAATAAAATCTACATATTTAAAGTATGTTTCAATTTTCCCTGAAATTTTATTACATATTTTCTTTAGAATATGTCAGAAAATTTTCCACAAGTGGTTCAGATAATCGGTCAGTTATTAAGTCAACGAAAACCCAAGTCGGTGTTTATATCTTTCTTATAAGGCCCCCTTTAACAAATTATAATAATAATAATACATTTGTCGACAGAAACTACATATCAACAAACCAAAAAGAAATATTGTCGACAAAGACAGAGTTAGCACTATTGGGCAAGCATAAAGAACGGTCCTTTACATCAACCCTGGTTACAAGGATCTCTGAACAAAAATGAAAAACAATTAAACCAATACTAGAAATAGAAATAAAATAGAGAAAAATCCCAACAGGAAAATATTTTACCACACTACCGCCCCTCGGAATACATCAACAACAGCTTCACAGCAAACACATGTCCGGTGGTTGTCTTTTCTAGACGTCTCCTTGGC
>JAHKBH010001534.1:0-25000 GCA_019049505.1 Pachyrhynchus sulphureomaculatus
AACAAACTAGAACATCGTTGGACGAAGTGTATAAGCCTAAAAGGAGACTATGTCGAAAAATAAAAAAGGTTTACCCCAAACACATAAGTAGTTTTTATTTTTGCACGGACTTTTCAAACCAGCCTCATATTATTTTAGTTTAGATTAGACATAATGAAAAAATAACAAGTTTTTTAGAACAATAGACATGTAACAAGGCATATTTGAAGCTACCCCCTTTAGTTCCCTTCCCTTCTCATTTCACCTCTTGCATGTTTAGTTTATATTAACTACAAATTAGCTTATTTTTGCAACTAATAAGAAGGAGAAATACTACTATATATACTTTTTGAGTCACCCATGTTCATTACATCCATCAAAATGTTAGATTACATGCAGGTAATCTATTCTTTAATAAAATAATAACATAAACAAGTTACCTCCAATATGGCCGGACAGGGTCGTATTAAAGTACAGAGATAAAAATTATTTCAATGAGAGAGATATCTTTCTAATTTTAAATTCATAAGTTATATCAGAAAGGATAGACGCTTTCCGTAGTATTTCTGAATTAGCCTTGAAATGAAACGCACGTCCTAGAACAGAACTGACGGAAAATATTGAATCTTAATTGGAAATTCAAAACCGTTTACCACATGTAAAAATCTAGATTTTTGTAAAAATTATAAAATAAAAATAAATACGTTAAGAAATACAATATTGTGTAACTCGTTGAATTTAAGGGATTTCGTTATATTAGTCCCATAGGAACCACACTAGTTAAATAATATAAAACATTTTTAACTGGTTATATAAGTATGCCCTTTCTAGAAAAGAACCACAATTATATCATGCAGTCCTCTGTTTCTCAGCTTTAATTATGCTGTCAACAAATCGGATATCTGAGTCTGAGTTCTGTATGCATCCTGTTTGACTTTCTAATTCCTTATCGCGTTTAAGGCAATGACGAGCTGATCATCTATAGTATACTAAAAGCACTAACTTTTATGGATGGAAATACACTTCCTGAAAGTGAGTTTAAAATATGAAAAACGGGTTATTGCCACAAATATAAATGTGTGTATTATACGGAAAAGCGATGACAAAATATTCGAGTCCTAGTTAAAGTGAACAACGCTTTAAGGAGCAAGAATTGAAAGAGACATAATGCCTCTATCCTGACCAAACCATTTTAAATCTTTGCAGTACTAAAGATACCGAAACAATTTTCTAAAAAGTGGCCTTTCCTCTTCATTATTTTAATCAAAAAATCGGTATAGCGAGTAATGCATTACTTTCCTCGCAAACGTATAGCTATGCCCCTGTCATCCTCTCATCCTCTTTAATAATAATACTTAAAAGTCATAAACTCTTTCCTAATTTAGGTATTATGTAAACAACAGATTCAAATTCGATATCTCATTTAATTCGAAGGTTCTCATGCCAACAGACCGTCAGGTATTTATTGGCAAAATCCTCCTTATCTAGGGACCCTAAACGAAAATTTGGAGAGTGATTTTTTTCAAGAAGTAATAGATTTTAAAAAAATACAAACACAAGAGGATCTTTTATTTCAGATCATTGTCCAGCCAAAGGAATTTGAATCAGATGACACAGATAAATTCGTTGAGGACGACGATGTTGATGATGATATGTTGCCTTCTTTACCAGAGACTGCTTCTTCTTCGCCACCGATAGAATTCACTACTTCTAAGAATGTTTTAAAACCACCATTTCTAAGCAAACTCTTCGAACTTACTACTTCCAGATCAAATATTTTCTTAAAAGGTATAAGTATCGTTTCTGTTCTGTATTGTAAATGCAGATAATTAAACAAATATATATATATATATATATATATATATATATATATATATATATATATATATATATATATATATACAGTAGAACCCCGATTAGCCGAGTCGCGATTATCCGAGCTCCGGATTAACCGAGCCAATCTAAAAACCTGATTATCCGAGGTACGCGCGTCTATGCTGCGTATTAACCGAGCTTCTAAAATATATATGTACATATTTCCATTTAAAATCGTCGGGGCCTTCGGGGAATCCCCCTGGCCCGTGTGAGAGGTTCCCCTATTTATGTTTTTGGACTCTTTCAGCATGTAAATTTGCGTGAATGCAGTGCGTTATAGCGTTTACTACGGAGAAGTACTCGTACGAGTATACTCACATAATTTATTTGGTTGGAGTTCTGGTAGTTAAGTGTAATTAATACGAACTGCTTTGTTTGAATTTTTGTTTGTCGTATTATAATGGAGCAAAACAAGCGTAAAAGAATCGTCGTTCCTACTGAAGAAAAATTAAAAGCCATCAGAACAATTGAAACAGGAGAGACAATTAAAGTTATTGCACGAGATTATGGAGTAGGTGAGGTAACAGTTGGAGATTGGAAAAGAAACCGCACAAAAATAGAAGAGTGGTGTATAAATCAAGCCTCCTCGTCCTCAGGAAGAAAATCAATGAAAACCGGCGACTATGAAAAGGTTAACGAAGCTTTATTCATGTGGTTTAACCGACAGAGATCAAGGTATGCCTCTGTCAGGTCCAATTTTACAACAGAAAGCAATAATGATTAGTAGGCAATTCCCAGAGATAGATCAGTTTACCGCCAGTTCTGGATGGCTTGACCGCTGGAAAAAAAAACGGTACGGTGTACGACAACTGACTGTATGTGGTGAAAAACTTTCTGCTGATGTGTCATCAATTGAGAAGTTTAAGCAGAACTTTAAAAAGTAAATCTAAGATTGTGGATACACATGTGATCAAATTTGCAACTGTGACGAAACTGGTCTGAATTATAAAATGCTTCCATCGAAAACATTGGCATCTTGACAGGAAAAATCGGCTCCTGGGAACAAACGAAGTAAGGAAAGATTAACTATAATGGTATGTTCCAATGCATCTGGCAAGCACAAAATCCCACTGATGGTGATTGGTAAGTCTGCACGTCCAAGAGCTTTAAAAGACATCTCACCCAAAACCCTACCAGTCTATTAAAAAAGTCAGAAGAGCGCATGGATGGATGCGACCTTATTTACTAACTGGTTTGAAGAAGAGTTC
The DNA here is from genome assembly GCA_019049505.1 of Pachyrhynchus sulphureomaculatus. Lineage (NCBI taxonomy): Eukaryota > Metazoa > Arthropoda > Insecta > Coleoptera > Curculionidae > Pachyrhynchus > Pachyrhynchus sulphureomaculatus. Next base: position 3,063 of record JAHKBH010001534.1, read on the forward strand.
GTGCCATCTGTTACTGAATTTTTGAACAGAAACCGTCTTCCTACTAAAGCAATTATGTTAATGGATAATGCCCCCTCTCACCCTGGAGAAGGACTTCATGTGGGCGAAATTGTTGTAAAATGTTTTCCTTCAAATGTAACCAGCATAATGCAACCAATGGATCAAGGCATCCTCGAAAACATTAAAAAAATATATAGGCGTTTATATCTTGAACATCTGTTAGAATACACAGAAAAGGAGAATATTATCAGTGGGATGAGAAAGGTTACACTGAAAAATGTTATTTATTGGGTAAGTCAAGCTTGGGATTCTGTGCGTAGTACCACTATTCAAAAATCTTGGTCAAAAGTTATTGATTTTGGGGACTATAATGACAGTGAAAATGATACTCCATTAAATGAATTAGCTTTGAAATTGAGAAGCCATGAAGAAATGTCCTGTTCAAATTTTGACAGCGAGACAGAAGAAAAAGAAAAAAGTTTATTTGAATTAATGCAAAAAAGGTTGCGAAAATGTGACAAGAGAAGATGTTGTTGAATGGATTACAGCAGATGATTTAGAAGAAGAAATGAGTATTGAAGAAATAACGAATACCTTTCAGGAAACCGAAAAATCAGATGACGATGACGATGACGAAGCGGCGGTGGATGAACAGTCTCCCACTAAGATCTCTCATCAAGAAGGTTTTGCTTCTTTGGAAAAAGCTTTGAGGTATATCGAACAACAACCAAAGGTAACCCCAGCGTATTTGCTCTTCTTAATAGATGGAGAAACATTGCAGCGAGAAAAAGAAGATGCAATATGAAACAGAAGCGCATAGATACCTATTTCACTGTTTTATAATGTATGTACCTATTTATATGTTAAAAACGTTAATACATCGGTTTAAAATATTGGTGTTTATATTTTGAATAAATAAAAAACAAATCCGGATTATCCGAGCTTTCAGTTATCCGAGGAGGGTGCCCCCCACGTTACCTCGGATAACCGGGGTTCTACTGTATATATATATATATATATATATATATATATATATATATATATATATATATATATATATATATATATATATATATATAACACATAGACTGAAAAGTTTTTGGTCTGACACATAGATGTTGCCCTCTTCAAAAAATCCATATTACTTTTAGGAAGTACCAACCATCAAACGATACGTGTCAAAATATCATGACATTTCGACGATTAGTTTATAAGTTACAGTGGTTTTAGTGACGCCTCTTTTGATATTTTCAAAACAATGGAAAAAATCTAATTTCGTGTGTTGATTAAACACTGTTTTTTGATGAAAAAAAAATACCGTTCAAGCAAAGCAATGGCTTGATCAATGCTACGGGCCCTTGGAAAATCACTCATCATTTACTGGTATACTGAATTTAAACGCGGTCGTACAGACACATATGTTGCTGAACGTTCTGGACGCCCAAATGAGGTGGTTACACCGGAAAATATAAAAAAATCCACAAAATTGCTTTGGATGACCGTAAACTGAAATTGCTTGAGATAGCTGACAGCCTAAAGATATCAAAAGAATATGTTAGTCATATTTTGCATGAACATTTGCGCCTGAGAAAGCTCTGTTCGAAATGGGTACCGCGTTTGCTCACAGTCTATCAATAGCAAATATTATATAAAGTTACTGGTGCGTTTGAAGGCAGAAATCGCAAACAAACGGCCCCAAATAAACAAGAAAAAAGTGCTTTTTCATCAAAATAATGCACCATGTCACAAGTAAATGGTTACGAAGGCAAAATTCGATGAACTGAAGTTCGAATTGCTTCCTCATCCATCGTATTCTCCAGATTTGGCCCCCAGCGACTATTATCTAATCGCAGACCTCAAAAATGATCGCGGAAAAGAGATTTGGCTCCAGTGAAGAAGTTACCCTCAAACTAAGGCCTATTTTGAAGGCAAAGACAAATCCTTCTACAAGAAAAGTATAGAAATGTTAGAAAAGCGTTGGACTAATTGTATCGCTCTTGAAGGAGACTATGTTATGAATAAAGTCGAATTTTGCAAAAAAAAAATGCTAGACCAAAAACTTTTCAGCCTATGTGTTATATATATATATATATATATATATATATATATATATATATATATATATATATATATATATATATATATATGATATATGTGATAAAAGGTGTTTCAATGGAAATTGCTAATTACAATTTCGAGCTTTAGAAAAATAATTTTTTTTTATTCTATGTTACTTATTAATCTGTTCTGGCCGACGAAATGGTGTCGCTCTTTCTTAAATATTTATCCATAATCACATTCTAACATACATAATTACAAGAATATTTTAAGATCTTGTGTTTTTTTTACTTACTTTCGATTTTTGTAATTTTGAGTATTTTTATAGGTCTTAGACAGGGAAGTGAGGACAGTAGCTCTCCAGCAAGAGGAGGATTTATCAAAAATCTTTTAAGATCACGGTTTAACAAGGCAGAAGAAAACTCTAGAATAATAGTATCAACTCCTACAGTACCTCATGCAGCAAATGGTATTATTTTTTCGTACGCAGTGGCCAATAAAATTTATCAATATTAAGATACTTAAAAAATTAAGATTCATCAACTCAATATAGATTTTGCGTTTATATATAACTTACAGAAAAATATTTTTACATTTTCTTCTTTTTATCTGTATATCTTCTTTTCTGCAACTATAAATATCTTTCGCTGATAACTAGACAAAAAAAGATACAACGTGTTTAAATGAAAAGTAATTTTTTTATTCGAATAGAAAGCTAGGGTCATTTTTAGTGTACGTACGAAACACTTATGGGGTCACTTCGGTGTTCATTTATTTGTCATAGAAAGTTGAAATTTGTCACAAATGTAGGAAATTGATGTCCAAATCACAACCAGTGTGAAAGTTAAAGTTGTAGGGGAAAGTGAAAAAAAATTTTTTTTTTCACGGTCATGATCGAATTGGGTGTCAAATGAAAGCTTGTGACAACACGAGTTCAAAATTATATAGGATTTAATACTCACGCACACTTTTCTTTCTAATCCGAAAATTGACTGAATAACTGAATGAAAATTACCTTTGATAATTTATCTAGTATATAAAAGCAGTCACGGTATGGAAGACCACTAATTGCTCAAGTCCAACTTGCACTTGGCCGGATATTTATTTATAAAAATTATATTACTTTTTCTTAAGAAATGGTGTAGCTTTTCTCTAATAATAAAATTAATTCCATTTCCATATAATATTTTATTAACACAAATTTTTTAATATCTTTTCTTTCGACCATATGTATTATTTGGATCTTTTAATTTACTTTTGTAGGTATCCGGCAGGTAACTGAAGACAGTGGTTTTCCAGCTAGCGGAGGATTAATTAAAAATTTCCTAAGATCACGGTCGGATAAGGGAGAAGAAAATTTAAGTATAATTACTTCAACCCCTATAGCATCAACCTCTGTGCAGGACGCCTTTGAAAATGGGGAAAAATTTGCGGCAAGAGGTATTTTTTTTTTCATACAGTGACCCCGTAAAATAAAGAATGAATTCATCAATATTCGAACAACTTAAAAAAAAAATTGGAACCCATCAAATCAATGTATTTTTTTACGTATAACCAATAAAATTTTCTTATTATCTATCTAAGGTTGTTAAAAAATACACATTGAAACACTATTTTTACTCAAAATTTCCACTGTATTTCATCAAAAGGACCATATGTTTCACTACACTGTAGTATATACCGATCTTATACTAAAAACTAAAGAGTACCTAGAGTACAACAAAATATTTAGGTTTTTACCATTACTGGATTTGAAATTTTGGATAATAAAACGATTTTATCTTAAAACGTTATTTCTTGAGTGTATTACAACAAATACAAAAATATAAAATTTAACATGCCAAAAAATAAGAATTATATTATTAACTTTGCAGATTCAACTATTAGAAAGAAAAACAGTAAACAAGTATTATCCGTAGTAATTTATGTTACCCAATACAACACAAATTAATAACTTTTCGTAGTATTTTCACAGGTTCATTATCTTTCAACAAATAAAGATGATTTGGAAAGATAATTAAAAATTATTAAACAAATTGCTATTAATAAAGATTTAGAAGACCTAAACTATTTGATAAGATTTTAAATAAAATAATGAGCAATAAACTAATAGTTACGATTTTCCTTATTACAAAAAATATTCGAAAGAGTCTTAAACTCATCATCTATATATATATATATATATATATATATATATATATATATATATATATATATATATATATAGATTGCAATAATAAAATTTTCAAACATCTAAATAATATTTAAAATTAATAGTTCAATAGGCAAAATCGTAAAAAAGAATAAGACGAAAATAAATAAAAAAAAAAAACTAATCTGGAGTTTATAAATTATAATAATAATAATAAAGGCACGGTGTTGCGGCCGTACAAACAGCTACAGCCCCACCACAACAACAACAACCACAGCCGAAACTATCCCCGATAGTTTTACCAGATCCGACATTGTAGGTGATAGAAATTGCCTTTTCCGGATAGATAGCTTACACTTATATGACCACCAAAACCATCATGAGAAACCCCGTGAGGTTGCTCTAAGATATATACAACAAAACTGGTCGGAACTTCACATGTTTTAATTGATTGAAGGCGACGACATCAAAGACTTCAATAACTATTATAATTATGAGGGAAAACGGCACCTATGGAATGAGCCTAGAGATACTCGCCCTCTCGGAAACACAAAATAGCAACGTTCATATCTTCTCAAAACAACGAAGAACAAGAGATACAAAAATAACTTTTAGGGATAGACCAACAATAATAAGCACTGGAAAACACACCGAAACTATTTACCTTCTACTAACAGGTAACCCAATGTCGGGACACTTTGAGCTTCTGACACCAGAGAACACTAAAAACACCCCAAGAGTAAACCAATAAAAGAAGCATCGGGCGAGCGACGTAACAGTCGAGGACGTCGCGGAAAATAACAGCTTGACCAAAACGATGAAGATCGGGCAAAGGAAAATGGATCTGCCAAAAGTGTTGTGTCGGCAAATGAGCCGACACCTACCAAGGCGGGAAAATCAAAGCAACGCATGAGTTGCACCACAGAAATCAAAGAACACGTCATGCGTTGCTATAACAAATTTACAAAACCTGACAAAGAAATCACTAAGAAAAAAATTACTCGCCGTCTGGACCCGCCGAAATCAATCCCAAACACAACCGACACAGATGAGGGACAAACACAACCACCAAAGCCAAACCACGTATGTTTTTCAAGGACAACACGCAACTACCAAGGCTGGCAAACCAAGACAGCGGTTAAAATGGACAGATGAAATGTACAGAACAGTGATGCGCTCTTACTACACCGCCACCAAACTCGAAATAATAACATCGGGCTACAGACTGGATCTGCACAGCCTTTTCTTGGCCCAATATCCATATCTGCAATTACTTTTTACAGAATAGAGAGTAATAGACCAAAAAAGAGTTATTACCAAGGACAATCGTCTTACACCTTTCGAATTATAAACCATCAAAGATACAGTAGCTGCTGAACTGAACACCAACCAACCAAACAATAATAATAATAGAGGCAATACCAAACCAACCTCACACACACGACCACCCAGCTGAACATAAAAATACACAAAACAAGACCCACCATCCTACAGGAGAATAACTCAAAACAATATTACAAGTCAAATAGCAAGCACCGCACGACACCATATCACAGACAACAAAATCAATCACTCACCACCCTCAACAACATGTACCCAACATCAATCCGAATCACCCCTCTTATAAACACTCAAAGCAGAAATGGAATCACATTTAGCTCGATGGTTAGGCATCGACCCCACCACAAGAAATCCCATCCCTCGTTTCATCTTCAAACACTAAAACAATCCTCAACACAATAAACAAGCGCATAATACCCCAGTACATAACAGGCACAATCGAAGACATTCCCACAATAATATACAAAACTCCCGCAACGACAAAGAAACCCCAACAGCACAAAACCTTAATTCAAATGGCAAATAAGAATAGAAAACAAAATCAACAACATCAGAAGAAATCTAGGAAACCTTACCCAGTTTATGACCGTGAACGTGTCCAAACGTGTCACACAGGGTGTAGACAAGATCAAATCCAAATCTCCCAACCGAACACTGCCAGAAATCCTTGATACTTTGAAGCAAAAAGTATCCGGATATGCCGCAAGACTCTGTAGATACAAAGAATCAAACGTGAGGAAAGACACTAATAACCTCTTCCGAAGAAGCGAAAAACAGTTCTACCGAAAAACTATGTACAACGGGCAGACAGCAATGACTGAACCACCAAACAAGCAAGAACTCACAGATTATTCAAAAAGTATCTGGTTACAACCCAAACTACACAATAATAACACCTCCTGGATCAATCCGAGAAAGACGAACATAAACATGTGACTGAACAAGAAAATTCCACATTAACTACACAAGAAATTACAGAAACAATCAAACACACACACAACTGGAAATGCCCTGGAATAGACAATACACAAAACTTCTGGTACAAACAGTTTACCACCACACACGAAGCACTCACACACCAAATCAATAAAGTCGTTCTGCAACCACACACATTCCCCACTTTCTGTACACAGGGAATAACATACGTCAAACCTAAAAGTTCAGACACCACAAAACCAACACTACCGACCCTTCCAACCCTATACAAAATCATGACAGCCACAATTTCTAAGAAAATAGAAGAACACCTAATAGACAACAGTATTCTCACAGAAGAGCAGAAGGGGTGCAGGAAAAATAGCCGAGGATGCAAAGAGCAGCTGATCATAGATAGCGTGATCATGGGACAAACCAGAAAAGAATACAAAAATCTTTACACCGGTTACATAGACTACAAAAAAGCCTTCTACTCCATACCCCACAGCTGTTTAATGAGAGCCCTAGAAATCTACAAAATCAATCAAAACTTCAGGACATTTCTCGCGTAAATTATGAGAACATAGAAACAGAAGACCTGTATATCAGATGGAGTATATTTCAGGGAGATTCGCTCAGCGCTCTATGGTTCTGCCTCTGTCTCAATTCACTCTCAAATACACTAAACAGAACCGACTATGGTTTCAACATCAGACACCAAAAAGTGAACCAACATAAAATAAACCACCTCCTATATATGGATGACATAAACTTTACGCTGCCATAGAAACACAGCTGAAAGAACTCCTCAAAATCACAGAAACATTCACCTTAGATAACAATATGGAATTTGGTATAAGAAAATGTAAAGTGCTCCACATCAACAAAGGCCAATGGAAAGGCCACCATGAGACAGAAACCTTTAACAACGAATCACTCGATAACATGCTCAACAAAGAAACATGCAAATATCTAGGCTTCCAACAAAGCACCAAACTCAACCACACTCACATCAAAACAGAGCTCAGAACCGAGTTCAAAAATAGACTCACGAAACTTTTACAAACAAAACTCAGCTCCAAGAATCTCACTAAAGCTATCAATACGTTCGCTATACTTATACTTACATATTCATTGGGTATCATCAAAGAGTCACACACAGACATAGAAAACATTCACATCCTTATACATTCTCAATTCACCAAATATAGGAAATTACACTCCAACGCATGCAAAGAAAGACCATCGAGAGGGAGAGGAATCAGACATCAGGTCACTACACACAAAACAAATACAAGCACTTAGGAAATTCTTTCACACCAAGCAAACCAGCCTCCACACAGCAACAGTGAAAGCAAACAAAAACTACAAACCTCTCGACTTATCCGGGGCAGATCACCCATCAGACACACATAGTCACATCCAATTAAAACAGGAAAAGATGACGTGGTCAGAAAAGACTTCATGGAAAACACAGATATGATATAGAATAGGACCACGTAAATAAAAAACAATTATACACCTGGTTACAGGATGGGCAGCTATTCCCTGAAACAGAAGGCTTCTTACTTGTCATGCAAGTTAAAGTCATATTAACCAAAAACTACCAAAAGCATATCATCAACGACCCAACTATTACAGAAGACAGATGCAGGAAATGCCACCAGCATAAAGAAACGATCGAACACATAACAAGCGTATGTAAAATTTTAGCCGAAACGGAATACACAGCCAGACATGACTGAGCGGTAAAAGTAGTTCACCAAGCACTAGCCACAACATACAAACTCATAGAAAACACAGCATCCATACTTGAAAATAAAGATTACAAGCTCTATTGGGACATCAGTGTCCATATAGATAAAACAGTCCCCGCCAATAGCCCCGATATTACTTTTCAATACAAAAAAGGAAAAGTCGCCTATCCAATTGACATAGTTGTCCCCAACGACACAAACATCAAAACGAAATATACAAAAAAAATCTCCAAATACACAGACCTTGCAACAGAAATAAAAAGGCTATGGAAACGAGAAAAAGTCATCATTGTCCCCCTGATCAAATCAGCTACAGGTCTTTCACCAACAAAATTCCCACCACACTTAGTACAATTAGGACTCAACACAAAAATACACAAAAACATTCAGAAGTCAGTGATTTTTAAAACATGTAACATTGCCAGGTCATTCCTTAATACACAATGGTAACAGCGTTTGTGCTGACTTGACTTAGGCTCGTCAGCCAAACATGGAACCACATTGACCATATGGGAGACAGAAGAATAAAAGATAATAATAAAATGTCTTTATTGTAATTAAATGGTAGGAACACAACACAGGGCGGAGTTGAAGTTACACTTCCTACTTCAACCATGAAATGCGAGTACATATTGTATACAGCAACACTTAGAAACTTATGGCATACAAAATACAAAATATAGCAATCAATACACAATACCATGATAGAAGTTAATATTAATACTGTAGGTGGCTAAAGGTATGGCTACTTCTACATATATATATATATATATATATATATATATATATATATATATATATATATATATATATATATATATATATATATATATAATGTAACTTTAGAGAGGTCGATTGAGGTGACCATTGTACGAGCTGCCGAAGGAAGGAGTCAACATAAGCTATGAAATATAGTTTTTTACGGCTCTTTTAAACCTGTGACCTAACGCATCCCTCAGATCAACAGGCACTTTATGTACAATTGTACAATTATTGTTATTGTACAATTTAGCTATTTTGTAACTGAAAGAACGCTCGTACAATGAAGTCAAGTGCATGGACGGTATCAAGGTGAATTTATGCATCAGATCCAGGTTATGTGCATCGTATCTAAATTTTATTTTGCTATATAAGTAGCCAGGACACTTATTACAAATAATTCTACTGCATAGTACCAAACTCAGTAGCACCCGTCTTTCATTCATTCATTCCACTCTATGTCACGCAATTTTGCACTGACACCTGTTTCACGGCCCCGTATACCGCCAATAAAACGCACACACGAATTTTGCATAAGTTGGATCCTCTTAGCGTCACAGTCCAAGAGGCAGGGCCCATACATCACATCACAGTAGTTAAAGTGCGACAGAACAATGGAGTCACACAAGATTCTCGGTGAGGAGAATGCGTTGATTGAAAATTAATTTAAGGCTAGCAAATGCTCTTTTAATAGGTAAATTTATATGTCCCGTGAATCTCAGATCGGTGTCCATTAGTAGGCCCAGGTTTTTGGCATCAGTACATGCACTTAGCACTACATTATTCAAGCCAATTTGTAGTAGATTCTGGTGCCGAATGCGAGACTGAGTGCGCCCAAATAACAAAACCAGTGATTTAGTTGGATTTATTTCTAAGCAATGTGCTCTCGAAACTTTCATAAGAGCATCCAGATCAAGTGTCAATTTATCATTAGCCTCTATTATTTGGTCCGGCTTAAAAGAAATGTACAATTGCGTGTCATCATCGTAGAAATGCTCTGAGGAGTATCTTAAGTATGAAATAAGTTGTGACGTATAAATGGTCAAAAATAGCGGTATTTTTAGAGGGCCCGACAGCGCATCACCAATCCTGCCCATCTGCTTCTACCAGTAAGGTATGCATTAACAATATATAGTTCAGAATGTTGAGAAAAAGATCATGATTTATCCAGTCAAAGGCCTTTGAATAGTCCAAAAAACCAATGCGGTCAAATCGTCACGATCCGCAGCCTCCAGGATATCATCCATTATCCTCAACAGAGCAGTAGTACAGCTATGATCCTTACGGAAGCCCGATTGTACAGTGAGCACAATTTTAAAATTGACGTCTGATTTGCCGTCCATCACTTTATTTTGGAAAGAGTGGGCGCTTTATGCTAATAGATCTTAGGTATTTTAGTTCACTTAAAGAATTGATCTTGGGGAGCAATTGAACAACTGATATTTTCCAGATTTCAGGAAAGTACAGGCTTCAATACAAAATTTACCAAATGAACAATTACTGGAACAATGTGAGGACAACAGCGAATTAACATTGTCAACCCGATCTAATCACAGCTAATGGCCTTTGATTTAATGGAAGCCTTTTCTACATCTTCGACCGTTGCCAGTCTAAATTGAAAATTACCCACGCCGAGTTTTATATTATTATTATAAAAACTTCAAATCTCAGGGTTCAGTTCGCCGGATTGTGTAGCACCTGCGAAGAACCCGTTAATATCATTAGCACTACCCAAGAACTCAGAAATCACCTTTTTATTTTTTAAATAGATGTCCATTTCCTTTATAGTTTCCAATTATCTCTTAGTCCATTATTTCGAATGCTATTTTCCAGATATGCTCTTTTTTCCCTAACAGTGGCCGAGCTAACAAAATTTCTAAGCTGCCTATAAGATTCTCAGTTGTCTGGAATTTTTTTTTTTATATTTAGGCAGAGCTTTATCCCAGAGAGACATACAAAATTTGATATTTCGAGTTAACTACGGTGCCTTCTACTTTTGTAATCCTTGAAGTTCTTATTGGTGCACATACATTAAATATCTCCAACAGAAAGAAATTAAAAGTCTCAACCTTCAGATCAACATTAGGCAAATAATAGATATTATCAAACGGTATTATTATGTTATGATTGTTAGAACACGTACTTTATACAGGTAGTACTCCATTCTTCCCAGTTACTATTACCACAGGCTACAGAGTCGATAAGAGTCTTTCCTCAAGAATTTTTACTACTACATATTTTACTGCTGCACATTTTACTGCTACACAGTTTACCTCTACACATTTTTATACGGTTTATGTCAGAAGACCCACTGACATACGCTACAGAATTATATATTTGTAGATAGTTAGAGAATAGTTTAGAGCAGAGGCGACGCTTGAGTTCAGAAGAACCTTTTCACGAATACCGACATAAGGAACATTGTTTCAACTTCGAAAACTTTTTACATTTTTCGGTTAGACGTTTAATTGTACATACATATAGTATCTCTTAGTTTTTCAACAATAAAAGCTTTCATATTTTAATTTTTTAGCACTGTACAGGTTTAATTCACACGTGGACATAATTTTATGTTTTATTTTATCTGAAATTTCTTTATATTATTGCCTAGTTCAGTGATATATTAGTTCTGCTTAATTTAACAACGTTTATAGGACCTAGCATTTCTATACTAGGCGAGCACACATCACATCTTTTATAAGAGCGCAAAGAATGAGATGGTTAGGACATGTACAGCGTCTGACAAGAGAGAAACTGCCGAAAATGGTGCTGGCAATGAGGCCTGTGGGTGCGAGAAGGAGGGAAAGCCCGAGAATGAGGTGGTTGCAACGTGTTGAGGAGGATTTAAGAGCCGCAGAAGTCAGAGACTGGAGGAAGGAGGCCCAGAACAGAATAGAGTGGAGACATACGATCCAACAATACTTGGACGCCGGACGATGGAAGAGGAAATAGGGAAATGGATACAAATTAACTAAGTCCTAGGCCTTCATGGCCTGAGGCGCATTAAACATATATCTAAAAATAAAATCGTTCTATTACCCAAAACCGTAAACCAAATTGTGATAAGATTCAAATATTTTATTTTATTCTTTGAGTAGTATTTACTTTAAGGTTCATTCATATTTAACATCTGAAGAAACTACAGTGTAGTGAAACATGTCATGAGGATTTTAGTTTAAAAACAGTTTAATTTAGTTCACCTAAAACAATTTATGGATTTCCACCACCTATCTGCTAATTCAGTTAAACAAGAACGACATAATGTAGTTTTAATTCGTAAATTTTAGATTAGGATTATTTTTACACTGAAATTCTATCATTTTTAACATTGAAATGTTAACTTACACCTTATATTTCTCAATATTTCACGTTTAACTGTAACTCAACATTAAAAATATTTTTTCTCCTTATAGACAATCAAATTTCTGCAATAAGACTTCCTGGTGAAAGTGACGACCAAATAGCAAAAATAAACGAGGCGATACAAGAAGTAAAGACAATGGTGAAAAATATTCAAGAAGAGACTGCTAAAGCATCCGACAAAAGGCTTCTTGGAGCTTCACACATTTCAGGCCCCTCAGAAGATATAATAAAGGATTATATTTCAGATCCAAGAATAGCTACATCACCTCAAGTACACCATATATTGCCCAGTAACGTAGTCGATAACATCAAAAAAGTGAACCAATTTTTTATTAACAGAGCTAAAGATACATTAGATATGATAGAGCATAAAGAACAAAAAGATCAGCCCCAGCAACTTAGTGCAAGAGATGATCATTCAGATGTAACTAAAAATGCTATAGTTAATTTGAAGAAATTGCCAGAATTCTTACTAGAGAAGTTCCAAGATACTATAAATGGCTTCGATAACAAACCTACAAGTAATTCTCGAACAGGAGGGAGAGAAGAATCTACAAAAAACGAGATCAAATTATCCGAAGGATTTGGCGGTGATGGCACGGATCTCCAGAAAAATGAAGGAAATGATGATTCAAAAATTGATTTATCCAAAAACATGTTTAATAATGATAATGGTGAACCACTTGTTGGATTACCAAAACAGAATGATATAGATCGTGAAATTATTCCAAAAATAGAAATACCAACAGCCGAATTATATAAAAATAAATTAGAAAAGTATTTAGCTGACCTTAAGGAAAAGAGACAAAAACAATATTCACCAGAAAAATTTCTAAAGAGTCCTTCCATGAAAATCAATAAAATAACTTCTCTACAGAAAGAAGAACTACTTAAATCAGTTGAACCTTCTTACGTTCAAAGTGTAAACTCGGAACAAAAGGGATTAGAAAAAGAAAAACCAACCATTAGTATTTTAATGGCATCGAAAGACTTGGAAAAGCAAAGAGGTCTTTTAAGAGAAAAATTAAGAAACTTCGTGAATGATGTAAAAAAAAGAACTAATAATAACAAACCTTCAACAACTAGAATTGATGAAATTACTCCTACTATGTCCAACAGTGACAAAAATGCGGGTAATGTAAATCGAAATAGCGTACCCAATTTAACGGAATCTGTTGTCCAGAACTATGATCCAGTTATATCACAAAACATGCCTACAGAAAATAGGGCCCCAGTGGTTGGTGAAAGTAATGTTATCGGCAATCAAGAGGCGAATAATATTTATAAATTCCTTCCAACTGTTTCTACACTTTCTAATAACATAATTAACCCAAACATCGAAACACCTAACAAAATTCAGAAATACTTAGAACAAGAAAGAGCTAAGCAATCATCATTGCTAACACCAAAGGGAATTTCTGATATCAGTTTTACACAAAATAGAAACCAAGTTCTAGAATCTGATAAAGTTGGAAGTAAACAAGATTTGTTAAAAGATAAATTTAAAAAATATGTAGAAAGCCTAAATAAGAAACCTACTAAACAAACATTTGGACAACAAGATATGCCGCTTACTCAAAGAATCTCCGATCAAGTTTCTGACTTAAATAACAAAGTTAATAATGATATGAAAAATTTTCTAGAATCCACTAGCGATGTGTTTAAAAAAGATTTGCTAAAAGACAAACTTAGAAATTACATTAATTCACTGAATAAATCTAGAGGAAGCTCTTTAATGCCAAATCTGGAACGTAAAGCGTCAGAATCTCAAAAGGAAGAGCTAAACTCTTTAAAAAGGAAACTGGAAAGTTTATTAAAAACTAAGTCACCAAACCCACTAGTTGGCGAAGGAGAACCAAACTTCAAACCTTCTCAATCAGGGACACAGTCAAATAATAACAATTATGTTAATATTTCCACTAGTACGAACAATGAAAATGATAATCTAGTCGGTGATGTTAGACAATCTGAGCAAACCAATAATGATGGAACATCATTAAAAGGTGAAACAATTGACAATCAAGATATAAATTTGCAGAGTAGAGGCGGAATGATTAAGGTAGGTCTAATTTTAACAGAATTTAAAAGATGCTACATTCTCCTTCTATATGCACATATCATTGTGAGTTCCAAGCCTGTTTTGTTACTATTCCTAGATTAATCGAATCACTGGACTGGCTGGGATATAAATTGGGGTATAAATCTAACATCGATCAGAAAGTATTATAAATACAAATTTCAAAATGATAATTTGTTCCACAAAACAAATTTTTACTTGAAACGGGTGTAATTTGGGGGCATATATATGCTTAAATTTATTATTAGGATAATATATTTCTGAAAGACTAGCGTTTAATATATAAAGCTGTCTGCGGTTAAGATACAGTTTGCGCTAAAGGTCATTTATGTCCTACCTGAAACCCAATAATAATAATAAGCAACTCGTCACTTCTCTTTTATGAATTAATATGTTATTTTTATTTTTCAGGAAAATCCTGATTTCTTAGATTGGTCACAAAATCTCGGTAAAATTGTGCAGTCACCCTCCAAGCCACAAGACATATTTTTCCTAGGAAGCGGAATCAAACTACCGTTAAAAGTGACACAAGGAGAAAATGGTGCTATGGATTTGTCCGTGGATTTGGAAAAACTTTGTTCATGCTATAATGCTACTTGTCCCAAAAACCAAACTGCCATTGAAGAAACAGTAGGTGCAATTTTAGAAAAAGAAGCTGAGTTAAATGAACAGTTAAAAGATGTTGAACTAGATGATGTTAAAATTGAACCTTTTCCTAAAACTCAAAGTAGTTCGAATTTAACAAAAATGCAGAAGATTCTAAACAACTTACATAAAAAGAACTTATCAGTTCGAAAAAAAAAAAATCAAATATTTCTAAAAGGTCGTCTGATATAAAAGATGTTAGTTCAGAATTGACAACTGTACAAACTGTATTAGAAAAATTGAAAAAAGATAATAAAGAAAACATAAAAAGTAATATTTCAAAGGATATCCGTTTTCCAAAATTTCCATCTCTACGAGAAGTGGCAAATGAACTAATTAACTTGGGCAAGAACGTTAAAGATTCTTTTACTAGCTCGATACAACAACTTGAGAGTGACATCGAAGAATTAAAGGAAGAAATGGAAGATAGATTTGTTGGAAAGACCGACAATTCTAATTCTCTTTTGAATCAAGATTTACTTAAAATACCAACTTTAGATAGAAACCAATTTCAGGCCAGTTTAAATGAGATAAATAATAACATTCTGGAGAAACTAGAACACAAAAACACAGTATACGATTTACTCAAAAGAAATCAATTACAAGAGAATGGTGACGGTAATCTATTAAATAATGGGTACATTAAAAGTTTACAAGCAAAATTTAATGAATAGTTTTCCAACGTTACCCACACAGAGTCCCTTGGTAAAAATTAGCAACCAAGCAAATGACGCAATAAAAAGTTACCAAAATACTATAACTAAGATGGGTTCAACAACCAGCAATCCTACAAATATATTCGATAGATTTCAAGAAAAATTTAAAAAATCTTTATTAGTCATACCTGAATTTCAAGATAGAATGAATGAAATAAATGACAATATAGTTAAAATAACTAATGCTTACCAGTTTGGTAAGACTAATATTTTTAGAGAAAAAGTTGAAGGATCTTGATAATGAAATTAATAAATATTACGAGAAAAATGAAAAATTATTGACCGAAGAATCGCAAAAATTGTTTGGCGGTCATACTGGCGAAATTATAGAAAAAGAAGTTGATATTATCAATAAAATTTTATCTTGGATTAAAAGTATGGCGTCTGGAATAGGTCAAATATAAATATGCACGAACGAATATTTGCGTATTTTTGCAAAAGTTTGGGGTAATAACTATAACTTTAATTTTAAATTATCTAGTTATTTTTATTTTTTTCTTTTAAATGGATATTTATAATTTTGTATTTTTATATTTACAGTTTACCTATGTATCTAAAATGATAAATAAATCTATTAATAAATAAATCTTCTGGAATATTTTAAACCCTATTAATTAGATCGTACAATAAAAATCACAAAATAAGGTTTAGACGATGCTTCTATGCAATGCTAAGCAAATGTATTTCTCATATAAATCGGCTATGGCGAAGAAACTGGAAAAAGTCTTTTTTTTTAGTTTTATTATGCCTTCAGTTAATTCTTTTAAGCTACATGTAAAATTTTTCCAAAGTTGCTGCAAGAACATTTGTAACACAAATTTACTGAGTTATTTATTATAAATGGACCTACCCCTAGCTGGCTTATGTTATATGAAACGTGAGGCAAAAATGTTAAATATGTTACAGAAGTTATAGAGCTGTTAGAGAATTTTCTATGAAGTTAAAAGAGATACAATCGAGCTTCGCGTGTTTGACATATCACACAAACTTTATATTTTTTAAATACTTAATGATTTTTTAATCTTACAGAACTCTTAATTCTAGAAACGCGAATATATATTTTTACGGTGTTATTGTGCAAAATAAGTAAGAAAAAGAGCATATTTATTTATGTTAAGAATTTTGATAGTAGTTAAGTTAAAACTATATATAACTAATATCAGTATTATTTTTGTTTTCGGAGATTAAAAAATGTAATAAATACAAATTATTTGTTAAAAATGGTTAATGCAAGAACACCGAGAACACAAGAGACTTTATGGAAAACAAAGAAGAATTGCTAGCTTAAATACATTTTTCAGCATGGATAATCCCATCTTGACTGAAACAACGTTTACACAAAATATTGGAAATTCTTTTGCATTTTCAAAGTACACTACTATCAGAAAAACAAAACGAAAACCAATATTTGTTCTTTTTTTTGATTTTAGAAAATACGGAAGATTCTATAACAGCTGCTGTTGAACATCGTCGCAAAATATATTACAGGATTCAAAATCCTTTGCAGAATCATAGTTATCACTCATATATAATTTCACCAGACTAGGCTTTTGTCAGAAGATAAAGCAACGTGTGGAACAAAGTGCGCAAATTTTTAATAAAATTGTTTGGATGGATGAGTACATTTTTACAACAACCACAAATTTTAATAGAAAAAATGTTCATTTTTGAACTAAAGAAAATCCTCGGCCGTGAGGTATATTGAACAATATTTGGAAACAATAACGAAAACTGTTGAAAATTTGGCACTTCATAATATTAAGGAAATAATCTGAGAGCAGAATATGGGACTACTGCTGAATAGAGATAAGACAAAGGCTATGACAAACGAAGACAGTCCACGAGGCTTAAGAATAGAGAGCAGGGGTGGAAAACCAAATCACAGCAGAAGTACAGAGAAGAATCAGACTGACATGGGCAGCATTTGGAAAACAAAGAAAAATACTAACCAATAGAAGAATTTTTCTGAAACTAAGAAAGATAGTGTTCGATCAATGCATTCTACCCGTTCTCACTGACGTGACCCAGAAATGGACGTTGACTAAGAAGATGATGGACCAACTGAGTAAAACTCAGAGACCTATGGAACGCCACATACTGAATATAAGATTACAATACAAAATGAGAAACGAAAGTATAAGACAGAAGACTAAAATGATAGACGAACGAGAACAGGTAGCAGGTTTGAAATGGAGATGCGCAGGTCACTCAATGAGACAAGAAGATGAGAGAATAAAATAATACAAGAATGGCGGCCATGGTTGGAACAAAAATCCAAAGGAAGGCCCCAAACAAGGAGGGAGGATGACCTGAAAAAAACGGCTGATTTAGGATGGATCAGAAAGGCGCAGAATCGAGGGGAATGAAGAAAGGAAGGGGAGACCTATGTCCGACACTGGATAGAAAATAGATAGAATCTGACAGCAAGATGACGCGCCGCCGCATAATATTTTCGCAGTAATTGATTTTTAAATGAAATCTTCCCTTTGTGAATTCGTAGATTCGGAAAATTGGGCCACCAAATAGCTCTGATTTAACTGTGTTGAACATCTTTTTATGGAGCTATTTAAAAGATAAATTTAAGGATAAAAAATAAATTTAAAGATTAAAAGATGAAGGGTAATTGATAGCAATTTTAAATGATCAAAGCAAAAACATTTTATACCCAAAGGGAGACAAACTATATCATTTATGAAATAGCCTCCCGCCAAATCAATCATCCGTTTAAAATTTTAATGAGGGTATCGAGGCCAAATAGTCGAATAAATTTAAAAAATATAAAATTATTACTTATAAATACAATGTTGTTTAGTATCCTCTCTATTAACAAAAATTATGCATTTCATTAAGTTAAAGTTTTAGTAACATTGAGAAAGCCAGTGAACCAAGAAATTTGATAAATTTTGGATATCGGACAACACTATATATTTGACCGACCCGTTACCAGTCAGTCCAGTCAACCAATATTCAGGTCAGATTAGATGTGTGATCATGTTTTCATATAAATATGTGGAGGCTTGATCAACGTCAAAGAATAATTTTGGCAGTCGTAAAAAGACAAAAAGAAATTTAAAGAAAATGCAATAAACAGAATGAGTAAGACCTTGGTAATTTTAGTTTATTTACAATAGTTATACCTTATTTAGAATCAAATTAAAAAAAACTGCATTTTTTTACATTTTTTGTTCTGGGTTTCTAATAGATTTCACCTATTTTGATAATTATTTTCGACGTTACTTCTTAAGATGTGGTTATACATTCTTGTGAATATATTTTAGCTAGGGATTCTTCTTTGCCTTTCATAAAATCTTGTATATTTCCGTTGTACTTACCTTTTTAATAAATATTTCGTATATATCCCATTTTTCACTTTCCGAAAAACATTTTTATATTAACACTGAGGTTTAACTTACTACTACCAAAATCTCTAGCATAAACAAATGCTATTATCAATTCGTATTATTAGCAAACGTATATGGCCAACTTGGACCAAGTTAGAAATTTTTTTTTTTCCCTATTATGCACAATAACGGCATAAAGATAAAGTTCTGTAATACTGAAAAATAATATATGAAGTGTCCCACTTAAAAAAATATAAGGTTTGCATTATATGTAAAAAATGCGATACGAAATTGTATTTGTTTTACCTCCATAAAAAATCTTTAAAAACGCCCCCTACAACTAAGCGAGTTAAATGGGTGGTCGATTTATAATCATAACCCTCCACATGTGTTTATCGAATATAAAAGAACACCAGTGTCTCAAATATGTCAGAAAAAAATTTCAACTATTACATCCGTTATGCCGGGAAACAAGTTTTTTTCGAGTTTATATTTTTATGAACCCTAAAATTATATTTAAGCCGGAAAAAATAAATTATATAAAAACAAACTCTTAACTGATTCAAATTGCGACAACAAAATGTTGAACCAATAAAACACCAGTGAAAGGAAAAAAATGAAAGAGAAGATTTTACAGTTTTACCACCTATCGACCAAAAATCTTTAACGTCAAATTCAACGATATATTAGTGAATTTTGGAAAATTGTTTTCAAGTTTGTGTGGTTTCGAACATTAAATGTGTGAACTTTTTTAGTAAAAAGTCCGTTACTCTGATAAAAATTTATTTCGTTTTAAACGTACTTAAAATATTTAATTTTGAATTATTAGTAGCATCAAGGTATTTCTTACGAGAAGACAGAGAGAGCATTATTTTAGAGAAAGACGCGAAATAATTTGGTTTTTAAAGTAAAATCAATGTGGCAACGTAGCTTCTCGCTTGCTTCCCGCGCACGCAATCACGTGTTATTGCATTGCATATATTAGTCCGAGAGCTCACGATCCTTAGTCCCTCCAGGTAGTTTGAAGCCTCAAGTCTGGTTTCTGTTCCTGGAAATACGCTTTAAAACTGCAAGAAAAAGTTGGTGGACGAACCCAAGGCTGAGTGGCAGATATTTTGGGTATAGCTTCATTTCTGTAAAATATGACTGAAAAAATGAATATCTACCATGGATATTGGATCAATCCAAAGTTGCAAAAAAATGGACTCACCTGAAACCATGGAAGAGCGAATGAAATTTGTTTTAATATGTTCGTGAGGTTTGTAGATACTAAAAATAACATTATCTGCCATGGAGTTTGGTTCTTTATTAAAATGAATTATATTTTTGCTGCAATAACGCATAAGTATTTTTCAGACGAGCTTGCGCCTGTCCAAAACGCGCGCGCCCGTCCTGTAATTTGTTTTTCTCTCAAATACTATACACATGCGCCAGTGTCTCGAGAGACGTTCAAATCATCATTGAAACAGTTACAAGCAGATTAATATATTTATTTACTTTTCAGTGCAATTTCCCTATATATTTTTTTTATATTTAACATTTAAATTTTGTTTGTATTTATTATTTATATTCAAAAGCCCCAAAACCTCTTTTAATATATATTTACGAAACTTAAAAAAAAAATTTTGGTAGCTATATTGGTACATTTGAATTTTTTGATTTTTAACATGCCAGACAATAAAAGCGATCCAAAAAACCTCAAGATTTAAAATTTTAAACATTTAAAACGTACAATAATTTTTGCCGCATTTGGTTAATGCCAATATAGCAATGATCGAATACTCCATCAGCCACCCCAGGTTCCAGACATACACTCTAGTGTACGTTATGTTTTTTGGGTCGCAGAATCCGATCGGCAATTCGTTTTTTGAAAAAATGACCTATGAATTGTTACTAACAATTTTTTAAGCAATTATCTAAATAAAAGAATTTGATATAATTTATTTTTATAATAGCGAAATCTAAGTCTATTAAGCGCTCCACCCAAATTTTTTTATTCGTATTTCGACCCACTGAATACGAATTCAGAGTATATTTTTGTAAAAACTTAACCTCTTTATTGTTATATACAATTATGCTAATAAACAGAATTTCATAGAATTTATCTCCACAACAGCAAAATCTAAGCTTTTTACTAGCTCTACCCAAATTTTTTAGATGAATTTTGACCTGCTGCCTGAATTTTTATTCCATTTTTCCAATTTATTAAACTTAAGAACTGATCGGTTTATTTATATGCAATTAAATAAAAACATTTGTGTTAAATTCTCAAAGAAAAATTAATATAATTCTAATAAATTGTCAGCAATAATAAACTAATTGAGTTTTTGAAAAAATGAACAGAGAATTTAAATTTAGCGAGTTAAACAATATTATATTAAGTTATAGAAAAAAAATTATTTTAAACAAAAATTAATAAATTTTTAGCAAAAATGATTTAGAAATTCGACTTTAACGTGTCAAAAACATATGAACTCATGCATCACAGCTAGGTAATAATGCGAATAGGAAAAATCAATTTGTTTATAACTTAAGCTTTGTATTAAAAATACAAAAATTCTGCTGATAAAAGCAGGAACTGGCTTCATCGCACATATTCGAGATTTCACCTCGTATTATAGTATTCGAACACTGGTTCATTTTTCTGCCGCTCTCGAATGAGTTCAGGTGGGTCCAAAAACTCTACATGTTCAAAAATTCGTAGAAATTCAATGAACCAGGATCTATGACAAGTAATTTTTTTTACTTCTTTTTGGGTCACTAACTATATCTCGAATATCTGCCACTCAGCAATGAATTCATTTTTGAGTCCAT